>LPNX010740930.1:580937-612425 GCA_001517045.1 Pseudotsuga menziesii | reverse complement strand
GTACCACTACCTTGGTTAACTATGGATTTTCATCCACCATAGAAAATGTGACAAATAAGCATTCTTAACTCATGCAATGCCACCTCAACCATGGGGGAGGATGTCATCTACTAGAATGTAATTGGTTGATTTTTATAGTACATTTTGGTCCTTTTGAGGCCCATTTTTTACCTCAAATTCTCTCTAATGGTAGCACTGCAGAATTTCTGATTTTGGTTTTCTGCAGATTTATGGTTCACTACCAAACTAGGGTTTGGATTTCTCGAAGATTCAACCACCCAAAATTTTTGATCCTGGGCTGAATATATGCGCTCCAGGGAGGCGCAAATTTCTATGCAAGCAGATCTTCCAAATTCCAAAATTTGCAGAAACCCTAATTTCTTCCAGAGAGGAAGGAGAGGGAGTTTCACCTTGTGCAATCTTCCTTAATCAGGATAGCTCTAATACCATGTTAAGATTTCATATGCTAGACTATATATCATTAGTGTTCATTCAAATTCACGGTAGTAGCATATCCAAAATCACTAATAAAAACACAATCACAAGATAGAGATTGTATTTATATGGGAAACCCTCAAGGGGAAGAAAACCCAACAAAACTTCCTATGTATAAGATGTATAAGATATAACCCCAAAACAATAATTCTCCTCCTCTCTCTCTCTCTCTCTCTCTCTCTCTCTCTCTCCCCTATGCGCTACACAAGTGAGTGGTTGTGTGTCAAAATAAGAACCACAAATCTTCTATTTATACACATTGAGCCAACTGACTTTTACCCTAAACAAGTCGTCCCCACTAAACTGTCTGGGCTGACTTCACCTAGGAAGACTCAAAACAGTATATTATATTATTCATTAGGGTACTAATGACCCGACTTACAATGGAGGCTTTACTTCATGAATCTATGATGACCAAATACAATAATAACACCCCGCTGGAGGAATAATAACATCTCCCTTGGGTTACATCAGTAAAATACATTTAGAATATCCTTGAAGTTATAATATTCAACAATAGCCACACTTATGGCATCTAACTTGAAGCTTTTGAGTGATGCTTCATCTGAGACGGTTAATGCCATGATATATTGTCAGATGATTGGCTCATTGATGTACCTGATGAATATGAGGCCAGACATATGCTTTGCGGCGAAGACCTTGAGCTAGTTCCTGATGGATCTGAGACATGTTCACCTGATAGTTGCAAAGCATGTACCGAGGTACCTAAAAGGTATAGTGGATTATGGGCTCAAATATGATGTGAATAAGAAGATTAACCTACACGGTTATGTTGATTCTAATTGGGTAGGTAGTTCCACTAACAAGAAGAGCGCCTTAGGTTGCTGCTTCAGTTTGGGAACTGGCATGATCTCCTGGTTTAGTGGGAAGAAATCATGCATGGCACTGAGTACAACCTAAGCAGAGTATGTTGCCACTTGCTCGGCTAGTTGCGAGGCAGTGTGGTTACGAAAGCTACTCTATGACTTGTTTGATCTTCAGTTGGATGTGACTTGTATCTTCTGTGACAATAAGAGTTGCATGAAGCTGTCAAAAAACCCTATGTTCCATGACAAGTTGAATCACATTGAGATCAAGTTCCACTATATCAGGGATATGGTGCAGAGAGGAGCAGTGAATCTCTAGTACGTGGTAATGGACGAGCATATAGTCAATGTGTTGACAAAGCCTCTAGATAGAGTGAAGTTCGAGTACTTTAGAGAAATACTTGGTGTGATCCAGAGTGAGACCTCTCGAAATAAGGAGTGACGTGTTCTAGCATAGATGGAGAGACAAGTTGTCTTAGCGTAAAACCTAGCAAATATTGTAGGTTTCTCAGACATAATCAGTCCTGTAGGTTGTCCTTAGATGTAATAAGTCTCGACGAAGCTCGTAGGTTATCCTTTAATGTAATCAGTCCTGATATGTCTCTATGATAGAAGTTGCAGATGCATAATATCTAACATGGTAAATGAGACAGGTTGTCCAAGTGGGAAAAATCTTAGTGAAGTAGGATGCTCGGACGTAATCAGTCCTATAGGTTGTCCTTGGATGTAATCAGTCCCGGTGAAGCTTGTAGGTTAACTTTGGACGTAATAAGTCCTGAGATAGGTTATTTGAGTGTAAATATGATCCCTGACATGGTACGTAGGTTACTCGAATGTAATAAGTCTTGTGGGTTGTTTGAGTGTAATAAGTCCTTGAGGTTGATGTAGAACGTAAAAGTCCTAATGTAGCAGGTTGTTTGGTTGTAATCATTCCTTACATATACATATCTATATATGTGTGCATGTTCCCATGTTGAGATGATTAGGTCATGAAGCACGTGAGGTGCACCTAGGTGGTTCACCTTTACTGGTAGAATGCAGGTTGACCGTGGATACTCTGTGTGCTTTGTTTTGTTTTGTTTTGTGCAAGACAAAAGAGATGATCTACATACGATGAGATTAAGGTAGAAGACGCAAGTTATTTTTGTGGCAATGTAAAGAATTTCTTGGACAGTCACTATGAGATGGCTTGTTCAAAGATGCGATGAAGACCTGGATGAGTACTAGGCCTACACCCATCATTAAAAAGGGTCGGATCTGTAGAAACTTCCAGCGACAGATAGTGTCATTTGATGATCAATAATAAGATGATGATGATAGGAGCTATGATGATGACTCTACGACTACGTGATGATGTCTCTGTGATGAATACTTGACCAGATGTGTTGATGACCGTGGAAGAGAGAGAATACCTTCCTAGTTAAGAGGGAGTGTTGATTTATTTGTAACTTTAGAAGATATTATGATGTATATTATCATTGTATGTTGTTGTACCCCCATTGGAGATGTGTTTTCCTCCTTGTGGGATGTCTTTATTGTGTCTATACCTTGAGGTACAACCTTCGTTGTAAGTCGAGGCAATAATCCCTAGTGTGACATCATGTAATGTGTATTTGGAGTCTCTCTAGGAGAAGTCAGCCCTGTTAGTGAAACATGTTGGCCCAGTCATGTAAAAGGTCAGTCACTTGATTAGTATACATAGGGAGGCTCCCTACTTCGTTAATACACACCTCACGCACTCTCAAGTTCGCATGAGAGAGAGAGAGAGAGAGAGAGAGAGAGAGAGAGAGAGAGAAGGGAGGAGAGATAGATAGATGTTGAATACTTCTTATTACTAGAATATATCATCTTATGACACAATCTTTGTGACTGTACTATTCGAAGGAAGTTTGCAGGGTTTTATCCTTTATGGTTTCCCCGGTGAAAAACTTTGTGTATTGTGTATCTGTTATATCTTATGCATCTTGTTGTACTTGTTATTCTTTCAGACAAAGACCCTAATTAAGCTAATAATATCTAGAAAAACTGACAACAAAGATGGAATTTCAAGGGTATGATACACCATGAATATGAATTGAATGTATAGATTGACATTTCAACAGGAAAAACCCACGATTTAGTGTTATGCGTTCACATTTTGGCAAATAATGATTCCTGTAGCAGTGCAGTGTTAATGTTGCATCTTGAAATTCTTGCAGCATTTTTTGAATTTCTTGTAAGTGTATGAACTTGAGGGTTTAAGATTACATGAATAACATATTATATCTATCACCTACACCAAAACCCCTTATGGATGTCCCTATGATTCCTATGCACATCTCAGGTGAGACCTTATTATGTCCTTATGACGACACATGTAGGGTACTTATTGTTGAAGCCAATCAAACCCTATGTCTTACATATTTGAGCCAACAATTGTTTATGTTTCCAGGACTTGACATTGCAAGTGTAGTGGAAGGATGCTAAAATGATGTGGAACTTTTCCAAACACGAGATTAAAAAATGGATGCATGTTAAATAATATGAATTTGCACAGAAGGATACCAAAGGCGCTTGCAAATCTTGAAAAGTGGAAGAAAAAGTACACATATTTTGACTTGCACGAAATTTTCTTTGTTAAGTTTTCTTTTTTTTGCATGAATGGGTCAAGAGTCAAATCGATACCAATAGCACATGGAGAAGCCCTGGACCCATGATGTCACTCGTACAAAATAAGAAATTAATGACTAAAAATGATTAAAATCCGGCTATAAACGACTATTTTTGAGTCGACGACTAATAATAGCTAATTTCCACTATCTTATAGCTTGACTAACTTAGTCATTACTAGGTTGACTTACTAGTCATTTATTTAATCATTGATAGTCAATGATTTATTCATTGATTTATTCATTGAGTTAGTCATGGATTTAATCACGGATTTAGTCACTGATTTAGTCACCGATTTAGTCACTGATTGCAAAAACTAATGACCAAATATATGACTAAATAAACTAGTAGATGGTAACATATTAATGGCTAAGCTAAATATGACTAAATGTTAGTCACTCTATAAGATACGAGAAATTAACTACTAATAGTTGTATATATGCAAATTTAGTTGTTTTTGTAGTTACAAATTTACGATAGGGCACAGAGGAATCGAACCATCAACCTTTTGTCTATAATTAAACAGGTGCTCTACCATTGAGCTAGCACCATTTAAGAAGTTGTTATTGCTTGATAATGATGATATTCAAAAAAATTATGCATCATTCAAGCATACAAATCAATGATTATCAAGTTACTATAGATCCATAATGGCTTACCTTGCACTAGTCCTTCAAGTCCTTCTTACACTTAATAAATGCATTTGAAAGACTTGAAGGACTATTACAAGGTAGGGAATTATGTATCTATAGTAACTTGATAATCATTATTTTGTATGCTTGAATGATGCAAAGTGCAAAAATCCCTAAAATTTATAGGAATGACAAGCATGCATCCAATGTTAAACTATCTATCGTGTCATCTAGAGTCATGCCAAGATATCTGAATTTGACTAAAAATTTATAAGTAACTTGGAGATAGTGGTGGACGATGTCATGGAAAGGAGAATTTCAGTTTCTACAGAAGCAAAGGATGAGAAAATGGAGCAACTCATCACCCAAAATGTGTATAGAATAGTAAAAAGAAATATACATCTAATTCCATTTCACATCAAGAAGAATGGGCAATAACTCTAAGTACTCTTAGCCACTAGATAAATGAAAATGAATGAGATGAAATATTAGCAATAATACCTTCGAGTTTGTTTGCTGACAATAAGTATGAATACTTATGTGATCATTTTATTCAAAGGTGACGTAAACAACCACAAACCTGCAATCAAGGCAAGAAACCATGTTCAGATTGATATATAAATAAAATAAAATAAAAGTTAAAGATAGACTATGCCAATCCCACTATCATTTATACCTCGAAAGAAAACTAGCAAATCTCCCACAACTGCTACACTTTTTCCAAAATGCCCACTTGTAATGCCATTGTTTAAACAAAACAAAAAAAATTGAAAACATGAAAGTACTAATTAATTACTCTAATTGTCTATTGGATTCAGAGTCCCATAGATGTACAATAGAATTAGTGAAGCACATGCAATAAAATTATAAATGGATAAAAAGAAGAAAACAATGTGGTTTAGACCTTCCTTAATTTCTATATTGAGATATATATTATGATCACACAATAAAATTTTAAATGGACAAAAAGAAGAAAACAATGTGGTTTAGACCTTCCTTAATTTCTATACTCAGATATATCCATAGTTATAGACCTGATTTTGAATGTGGTTTCAACTTTAAAGGTATTAGAAAATGAGCTTTGGCAGGGATAAACCCTTTATAGCCACACCCGAATTTAACTATAAAATTGGTCCCTATTATTTTCTACATTCTTTTAACTTTACATTTATTTTCTTCAAATTCAAATATCTTCTTGAATGATTTCCCACATTTAGAAAAATGTAGGAGTCGATATTTGGGTTTTAGGCAACATCCTGGTTATAAACATAGGATGGGATACTGATATTGTATGGTTACTAGACATGAGAGATGCTTGTTGACTTTTATACATCTTAAGCATATGCTGATGATGCATTAAAAGTTAAAAATAGAAATCCTAAGTTGTTGACTGTAGGGGGGTTAAAGAGTTTAAAAT
The DNA here is from genome assembly GCA_001517045.1 of Pseudotsuga menziesii. Lineage (NCBI taxonomy): Eukaryota > Viridiplantae > Streptophyta > Pinopsida > Pinales > Pinaceae > Pseudotsuga > Pseudotsuga menziesii. The sequence continues at coordinate 606,405 of LPNX010740930.1, read as the reverse complement.
CAACATGGGAAAATAAGTAGCAAACATATTGTGTCTCCCAATAGGGAAATGCACTTTGTCCTTTAATATGTACAACTAGTAAACATTGTTTAAATATTTTTCAATCATGAAGAACATAATATGGTAATATGGACAGCTAGTAAACATGATTTCAAACTATATAAAAAGAAGAAGCTAAGATAACAAACTATACAAAATAACAAGCTAGTATGATTTCAAACTATATAAAATAACAAGCTAAGATAATGCATGACTATTGCAAATCAATAAGGGGAACTCACCTTTAAAGAGTCAAGTAAGGAAATGATTGTTCCAAGTGGTAGCTCCTCAAAGTCTTGTTGGATCTATAATAGAACCAAGAGAGCAGGAATTCAATATAAGAATGATATAAACATGCCAAGAGATGTTCATAGATTAAATTCTAAATTTGACATCGGCTATAGAGACATAAGGCAATTTAAAGAAACCAAGTTAAGCAAGAAACTAAACAAGATAATCATACATTTGTCTTCAGGGTCTGAGAACAAAATATGAATGTTTCCAAATTGTTGTTTGCATCATGAACAAGACTGCTTGACACCTGAAAATGAGAGAAATTGATCAATACTCCTTCCTCTTCTTTTTAAATTTTGGAACACAACATGAACAAACCAGATAGATGAAAAGAGTGTGATGCACATTGCAAACCCTTATTAACCATTCTATATTTGTGTCACATTATACACAGGGGGTCCAATATTCATATTTAGTGTTGAATGATATCTCAAACATCTGCAACAACCATTATCCATGTTTCTCTTCTTCACATTATTTTAAAGATGGCTTGCTTCGAGAGGTTTATACCATCACAGGAAGATAGATATGTATGAGCTTCTTAGCAAGGAATATAGGATTATCCTAGTTTAATTTATGTTTACCATAGTAGCAATATTTTTCCATATTGTCCTCTTCTTTATGGAAATTCAACAGTAGTACAAAGTTCAACAATTTATTGTGCAATATGGATATGTAGTCAACTTACTTTTAATTGTCTTTGGTAAAATCCTTCATGTATTTGATACCCATCAACTTGTAAACCCCAAAGAAAACAACCTAGAAACCTCAATAATGTTTAAAAAAATCATAGACATCTACGAATATAAACTAATAGCAAATTTTGAAGAGATGAATTATTATTTTTACTTATTGGACAATCTTGAGGATGAATTTCTTCTAAAATTAGAAACAAATTGGCATATTTATTCAACAAGCATCATACAGTTAAACACCTATAGAGTTCCAAAGGACTGATAGCGAGCCAGTGCCTAGTTTCCCCCCACCTCCATCGACTATCACACCCGGATGTTCTTAACTTCATTCGCTTCATGTTCACTCTTCATCGTGCCTTGGATACAGTTAAATGCGTGTTTTGGAGGCGGCCTTACTACTTGTATTTTTTGTTTTTACTTTATTTTGTCATGGTTATAGTTTTGGTTTTTATAGGAGCTACATTTGCACTCCCACATTGTACTTATACGGATTGTATCCTTTTAGTCCCATTGACCTATTTTTGTGGTCATTAGTTGGACATTAAGAACATTATCTCCTCTTATAGCAGGTGCATATCTTAAGACAACAGATCACTTGCTAACAATGGTTGTTGTTCAGATCTTTGACTGACTGTATGCCTGCCTTGATCATTTTTTTTGAAGCTGGAAACTACTCATTAAACATGCCAATGTTGGACATGTTTGAATCGCCCTGAAGCAACCCTGAATGTTGCACTTTTAGAAGCATTTGATTTTACCATGCTTCAGATCTGAATGCAACAAACCTACTATTATTGGTAATGTCATTTTTTATCATGCTACATAGGACTCCATGTCTCGCCTTTCAAGAATCAGGATTTTACTGCCCATCCAAGATCTAGAAAGTGTTAGGATTATAATCCTCCCTTGTCCAATTTGGGCAATTATGTCTAGATTAGGAGTCTTTTCAACCTATATTTAGTCACTAGCATCATTGGGTCCACATGGACTAATTGGTCCACATGTACTAGTTACTAGAGTGTGGGGAACACTAGTTGAGGCTAACTGCCACCGACTGCACTTGCATGCATAAGTTTAGGAGCCTCCTAGACCAATCCCTATAATTTAGAAGCCATTGGGAGTGTTGGAACCAACCTCCTTCAGTTGAGTTTAGTTAGTGACTAGTTAAGCCTAGTTAGGAGTCAGTTACATTCATTTATCGCCAGTCATTGATTGATTGCATGTGGGAAGGCGCAATTCCTCACCTACCACATTCAGCTAGACTAGTTAACTGATTCTAACTGATCGGTGCACTGATTTAGACAACTGGAGCTAACTAGTTGTGCTCCGATAGTGATTTATTATCCATGTAGTTAAGTATAGTCAATCAATTCGAATTCCTCTCTCATGCATTCAAATTGACTGGTCATTAATACTAGTGTATTACATTGTAATTAATTATCCAATTACTTTTGATTAATAAAAGCATTACACAACTGCAAGCCATTTTTTGCACTGTTTAATTCTTCAATTCTGAGTAAAATTGTCTGATCTATTTTGTGAGTTGTGTGTTGATCCATAGATCTATGTGCTCAATTTTATAGAAAGAAGGTCGCTTACTACTACATTTTTAGATTTCCACAATGATAAAATCCTACAAATTTGAAGGGCTAGATACAAGTTAGATCTAAAAAATGGGCTGCTGTTACCACAGTCCTCAAATCTTATTATAATTGCAGCATGACCAGTACAAGCAATATAATGAAAGAAGTGTTGGAATATTCCCTACCTTAGTGCAAAATTCAGATAAGCTTTAAGCATAAATGCTCTTCAAGTTTGCAACATGTTTCTAGCCTGTTGTTACCCCTTGAAAAAAAGAAACAAAATGCCCAATTGACATGAGTAGAATGTACCCTAATCTCGAACCACAATAGAGCATATCAAGATCATCTATGGACATCCAACCTCTATAAACATGTAACCTCCAACTGAATATTGTGATAAAAAGCACATGTGGAAACCCATCGAAAATAGGGGGTAACAAGGTGTAACATTAGGGTCAAACAGGGATGTTCTCTTTCCCCCATTCTCTTCATGGTCTTCATTGACGAACTAGATGGGATTATCAAGAATTTCACTGAAGCGGAGGATAACTATCTGCTTCACCAGATCCTCATATCACTACTATTTGCAAATGCTATGATTTCTAACCTCCAATCCAAATGGTTAACAAATGAAATCGGATGCATTCGGTCAGTTAGGTGATCTTTGCCAATTGATATTTAATCTTGCGAAAACCAAGATCATGTTTTTCAATACAACCAAGAAGGACCTTTCTAGATATCATTTTTCCTTTTAGGGAAACCGTGCAACTAAGGATGAGGTTGAGGCTGAAGTTGCGACTTATCTTCAAAATGAAGCTTGGAGGAGATCAAGAGGAAGCCACAGACCCTCTTCCATGCTACAAACCGCCTACAATCTTCACAAATCTTCCTAATAATCAACCAACTCAGTGAAAGAGGCTCCACAAATCTGAAGGGTTCTGCTGTATGCTGCAATTTTTTTGGAAAGAAGGTGCCCTAGGGAAGAGGCACTCCTCTGGATGTCACTCCTCTTGGACAACACATTCTTATCTTGATGATCCATAATAATGTTTGTATATGTCAGAACTCCAAATAAACTGAAGGATGCACCCAGAATTGCTGCTGCTAGAAGATTCCATCATAAATATGCTACATGAGACACATAAATGCATACTACAGTCCCTCAAAGGTGAAGACTACGGTGGGAAAGCTTCGAACATGTGGCAGTCTACCATAACTAGCAGTGGAACCCTCTTTAAAGTTATAAAATTCAAACCGGTGTAAGGAAGTTCTCCAACAGTAAATGGGATACCCTACAGGTCCATGCTTTAATTATCTATGTATTGACTTCTTAGCATGTTTGCCTACCTCAACAACTGAACTGTATTCCCAAATTAGTGAATCCTTTCCTTCATTTCATTGATCATCCAATTATTTGGTACTTACTTGTTATTAGGTATTCCCTTACAGGAAATTCACTCAGAATGTGACAAAATCTGAGGATGTTACCGATGTTATGAAACTCAGTACATACTACAGACCTGTCATGAAGATGTAAAATACTTTTCAGAATTTATTACTTATGGTTAATTCTTCTGAGAGGAAAGACACTATTGTGATGAGGTATGGAAAACCCCAAAATAATATCACAACAAAACCAGAATTTCCCTCTTATATTGCTACTCATTTTGGGTTCCAAAACAACAAGTATGAGGCTCTCAAATTTCTCCATTAATTCCTATGTCCTTTATCTTTTTATCCCCAAGGGAGATTGATCAATTCCATTACAACAGTTAGTGCATTGCAGTGCTATATTTATCCATGGTCATTGTTCAACTCATATCATGAGGGACCATCAACACTAGGACATTGTAAAAGGATAGAGAGCTCAGTGGGAAAGTAACCCACAATCCAGTGGTTAATGCTTGGTAAAGGCTAAGAGAGATCCTAATCCAGAAAGTGAAAGTTATATTTTACATTTAGGATTCCCTAAATCCATGCTTGTGGGAGTGCTTATTTAAAACACAAAGCGTATCCTTTTGCTTGAGATTCAAATCCTTGAGATCAAAGGCAAGAGTTCCTTTGCAAAAACTCCAAATTAATGATTTAAATTTTAAATCAAGCATCACTCCATTTTCTCTGACACCCAACTATATTTTAGGGCACATGAAAGGCAATTGTTCATAAACAAACAGTTATCATAATTGATTTATTTCATGTATAGGGAAGAGGATGAGAATGCTTTCATTCCAAAGCATTGAAATTTAGACAAATTCCCAAGGAACCACACGTAACCCATACTCAAGGACTTCTTACCATTCAAACCCCATGGAATCATTAGTAGGAAGATATTTCATTAGTGAGGTTAACAGAGTATTTATCCAACCATAAGGGATTCAACTCTCTGGTTTGCCTCACCCTCACATGGCATGGATTTCGAAGGTAATAAGCATGGGTGTGTAAGTTAAAGAAAAATTTGGTAGAATTAGCTACACATCAGACTTGGCACCTAATCCAAATGAAGCTTGATCTACGTGGTGCCAAAATTCAGGGAAAAGCCCATGGGGGCATTATTTCAACATGGCACACATTACATTGCATAATACTACATACCACGATGGAAGCTTCATAAGAACCACTACTACACCTTAGGATAAAAAACTGGTAGACTCTCTTACGCCAACAAGAAAATTTCATTCACAATTGCATTACTTATAACATGATGCCAAAAGAAAGGATAACTACTAAGAACAACTTTCTTACATTTACGAGCGCGCTTTAATGGGTAGGAACATGTAGAAAATCTACTCTTCTGGATATGAAAGCTTTGGCGACCACACTAGATACAAAGAGTGTGGGTCTTATTTCTCCTCTTACGAAAACTTCATGTTCCCTTACCCTAAAACATAATCAATCATCACAAATTCAACACTGCATACGTATCAAAAGTGATAAGCAAAACGCATGAACATTTCAAATACGATAGCATTATGATGTGCAATGAAATTGTCGATAGCATACCCTACTACCATTAACCCTACCCATTCTTGTATTTATGTACATGATTTGTCCTACTCATTCGAACATCTAATTAGATCAATAAAGGCTCTATTTTTTCTATGCATATGTGCTCATATGCATACTTAGTTAACATGTTCTATAAACAATTTTTGCCATACAAAAGTAGCCTGTATTGATCAAAACTGTTGCTCCCTCCTCTAAACATGAAAGTTTTGATATGCATTATTTGTCTTTACTAGTAAAGAACTTGCTTCCCGATTCAATCATTGAGGCCTTGGAATTACATATTTAGCTATGTTTATAAAACCATAGAACTCTACAGATGTATTTTTTGGGGGGAAATAAGAAACAAGGGTATATCCAAGGCCTAATAGGTTGTATGCTTTCAACTATTCACAGCTTCTAGACTACTTGGATGGTCAGAATAGCTATGATGATCCCCTTTTTTCCCCAATTGAAAATTAACAAATGCATACAGAAAAATATGAACTAAGATATATACACAGATTGAGTTGGGATATGATATATGCAAAGATCGAAATTGGCACCTAGAAATGATAATACAGATATTGATGTTGGCACCTACAAATCATAAAAGGTGCATACGGAATTGAGGTCGAGATCATACTCACCATTGTTGCAAATTGCGACGACTCCTCCGCTCCTCACCGCCTTCGTCCCAAACAATATAGAATCTCATAAGGACCCAGATTATACAATTGCCTAGTGATCAACTGGAAATCCACAGCTCACACAACCAATTGTCTCTTCTTCACAATGGCGAATTCAGATGGCATATAACCCATACTTAGAAATTGTATAATATCTCGGTACTGATCATTAAACATGGTTATCATAAATAGTTGCACATTAGGGAGATTATCATCCAGATTACTAGGATCTTCACCAATTTTTATCCTTCAAATATGGTATGGTCCCAAATTCAATTGACTGGGTTTAACAATTACTTCAAAATGAAATTCTTGGAAGAGGAGAATCCATCGACAGATCTTTCCCCCCAACACTGTCTTATTGACCAGGTATTTCAATGCAGAGTGGTGAGTATACATCTTAAAATGTCCACCCAACAAATAATGTCTGAATTTTTGCAGCGCATATACCATCGCTAAACCTTCTCTTTCCATTGTGGTATAATTTTTTTTTGCAGTTGATAACTTTCTACTAGCAAAGACAATGGGATGATCGATTGATCCTTCACCTGGTTGCATCGGTATAACGCTGAGTGCAACAAACGATGCGTCGACATGAACATGAAACTCCTTTTTCCAGTATGGAAATACAAATATTGGCGCAATAACCATCTTGTTTTTCAATGTGTCCAGACCTTTTTGGCAGCTCTCTATCCATTGAAACTTAACATATTTTTTCAAAATCTTTTCCATCGGAGTAGTCACCTCCACATATCCTTTGATAAATTTTCTGTAGTATCTAGTGTGTTCCAGTTTTGCTCTCAAGTGTTTAACTGTAGTAGGTGGTGGTAGGTTAAGAATGATCGCAACTTTAGTCAGATCGACCAAAATTCCATCGTGACAGACCACATGGCCCAACAGAGCTCCAAACTGGGCGCAAAATATACATTTCTTAAAATTTAGTGAATTTTGATACTAGCAACAATGTTCTAGCATCATTCTAAGGATTTCAATATGGTCTTTTATGAGCGCAAATAATGTCAAATCATTGAAGTAGACTTCAAGAAATTTGTGTATGAAATATTTAAAGGCAACTACTACAATTTTGGAAAAAATAGCAGGAGCATTCTTGAGTCCAAAAGGAATTAGTGTATATTTGAAACATCCCCACTCCATCACAAAGGTAGTCTTGGGTTGGTTTTCCTTCACAATCCTGATCTGATGATAGCCAGAAAATCCATCAGTGAATGAGTAAATTTCTTTCCCTTCGACACTCTCTAGTACTTCTTTTGTAAATGGAGTCGAAAACGGTTCATGTAAGCAAACATAATTCAACTTTCTCATGTCGACACAAATTCTTACTTTGCCTAAGGTATTTTTGTCCTGGACTACTATCAGACTAATCCATTCTAATTCCTCGACAGGTTCTATAACACTTGCTTCTAGCATTCTGTCCAATTCAGCCTTGACCTTTTGTTTGTATCACAGTTTCAATTGGTATGGTCGCTGCTTGATCGGTTTTGCATCGGGCCTCAAAGGTATTTTCATCTCGTCAAGATATCTGACTATTCCCTTCATTTCTAAAAATTTGGTAAGGGTCAGATCGTGAAACTCATGCAATAAATCGGTGACCTTTCCTGCAGTATCTTCATCCAAATAATATCCAATATTGGCGAACTTTGGATTTTTAGGTAGACTAATATTAACTTTCTTTATTTTGAGTGGAGTTGTGAATTGGTCACTAGAAATACTGAATCCCTCCACTACACACATACCTTTTGACTCAAGTATGTTTATATCGAGCGGGTCATCATCATTCGGTTCTCCCATCACATTGTAGCATTCCATCCAATGGTGGATTGTCATGTTGCATTGATGAAAATTTGTTGTTGCAACAAGGATTTCTTCAAATATCTTCTTTTTCATTATTTACAGTGCAACATCTATTGTTAGGTTATCATCTACAAACTCGAATGTATGTGTGAAACTAGTGGCTAGTTATTCTGACTCAAGAGTTCCTCATCGCATCTCTAATGATGTATACCAATTCCTTGGTATCATGTCCAATGTATGTACAAAGTGATGAAGCCATTCTTGTTGCGGATATCCTTGCCATGTCACACGACAATGCTCAATATGTTTGACAGGATTTGTCAATACTATATACTTCTTAGTAATATAACTGATTTATTCTCCAAATTTGATCTCCAACAATATTATGCATTGCGTCCATTCGGAGATAGATTGTTTATATGTACCCCACCATCTTGCGGTTGCAGGTTTTAGCACAAAGTCCAAGGCAAACAATCATGTGATTCTATAGTTTTTTCTTCAAATTATTTCTAGAAAAGACACAAGGTTAGGTAAATATTTGTATGTAGGTAGCTCACTTTCCTCAGCTCCTACTCGTTGCACAGATTGTGTAATTCTTGTGCATCTTCTCATGGAAACTTTGTGCAACCAATTATGCCAATTTTCTAGTGCTTCACTTGAATAAGATGTACAGGAGCTAACACTCTGCCAACTCAGCTTTCCATCAACTATTGGGTTTATATAGTCATTTCTTGAAGACATGACATTATATATGTGATCCAATTAATCACCTTGTCCTTCACTTTTGACTGGCTTGACATATCTCTGTCCTTCAAGCAAATCAATTGGCGCGACCATCGTTATCTTTGAGTCTTCAAACGACAAGATTCTTCTCTTAAAATTGATGATGGTCTGATTATCTATCACCCAGTCGATCCGTAAAAGTGTAGGATATGGGTTTGTATCATCGACAATGTTGATCACTTCAAAGTCTACATATGTTCTTAGACCTTCTACCTCGATAGGTACATCAGTCAGTCGACCAATGGGTAGAACCTTCGATTGATTTGTTATTCTTATTTGAATGGGAGACCAATTCAGTCGTGACTTTTTCATGCTTTCCCATGTATGTCTTGTCAAGATATCGACATCATAGCCCAGATATAAGATGATATAATCCATATCATATTCTCCTATTTGCGCAGTCATTCACAACTCGCGACCAGTTTTTAATCTTTTCCCGACATGGTTAACTCTTCCTTTGGGTCGGAACTCTTCCAAATTTTCTTATACGAGTCTTGTCCATTCTGTGACCACATCTTTATCATGGATTAGTGCTAAGAAAATTGTGAAAAAAATATTTGAGCTTACTAACCTTTGTCGTCAGTTGCTTCCTAAGTATTTGATCAAACCTTTCGAACATCTCTCATTTTTGTCCAGATGTCGATGCTTGATTTGTGTCGACAAATTCTAGTCGGATGTCCAAGAATAATTTCTTCTCTTTCTGAACATCCAATGGTACTTTCTTTTGTGTCGTCGGTCGCACTTGAAGTTGTCCATTCTGTGCACCCTGGTCTGCTCAAGTCGCAATACCTCGCCTTGTGACCACAACAATGTTTGATTATCTTGGCTCAACAAAAATTATATGGATATCATGTTTGGGGTTCGGATTGGGATTCTGCACAGGGTTGGGATTTCCCACAGTTTGAGCCTGCCACTTCGCAATCAATTGTGGGCAATGTTCGACAATATGATCAAATGATTTACAATACAAACATGTCTTCACAGGATTTGCACAATCTTGGGCAAAGTGTCCTGGTTGTCTACAGTTATAACATACAACTTGGCCTGTTCCTTGACCAAATCCTCCTCACTATTTTTTTTGTCCTCGACCTCTAAAATTTCCACCTCCCCTAAGTTGAGGGTAGTGTTATTGCGACATATACTCATTTTGTTGATATTGCGGTTATTGAAATTGTGCCATTGGATATTAAGCAGGATGGTATGAAGCTTGCACTCATTCAACTTGCATCTTCTCATCATTCTTCATCAAGTAGGTAACCATTGTATTCTCATGCCGCAGCTGGAATGCTCTGCAATATTTCTGATCATGTCCTACATATTTACAAAATTTACAATATAGACTAGTCGGTGTAGTTACAATCTTCTACAAATAAGAACATTCTTTCGAGCGATGGTCTTTAGTCTAGAGTATTCTACACCAAAGCATCCTTTGGGTGTTTATTTGGTTCGCCGCTCATGCTACGACATAATTGATGAGTGTTGGGAAATTATCTTTATGGTGTCCTTCCATTCTGCATCTTGTACACCATAGTTCTTCTTGAACCTCTTTTCCTTTCTTGATATCTTGGATTTGTAGTGTAAGGTTAGCTAGTTATTACTCAATCTGCATGATTCCTGCGTCAGTTTCTCCAATTGGTGAGGATTCTAGCTTCATTTATATTTCTAGAGCTTCTGTCTATGACATAATCTTCTGTTGCATCAATGGAAATCAGATGTGCGACAACGACGCGGCAATGAACCACTCCTTATGTTGTACATACGACATCTGGAAGCTTACTTTGGCTATTAATGTCTTGAATCTCTGGTCAAAGTCCCAGAGAGACTATGTAGGTAGCTACTTAATATCTTTAATCTCTATAATGCATTGTGACTTAGATTTAGGATTTCTAAACTTATCTATGATTCCAACTCAAATCTGATTGAGAATTTTCTGCATAACCCCTACCGACACTATAGAAAACTTCATGTACCAATCTAGCGCACGACCTCACAAATTCGTGACCATTTGTGCTTTCTTTATGTCTTCATTTTTCACTTGTCGCACAGTCCATATAGCTTCACAGAGAAACCAATGTTGTTCTCATTCTTCCAATCCATTTCCAATAAATATCGACAACTTAATATCGGTTCCGGCCATTATATTAACTACTGGTATGCTTGGGAATTTTTTTTGACTAGCCGGACTCCCTTTTCCGCTGATAATAGCATTAGTACTACTTGTATTTACAAACCCACTTAGAGACAAGTTTCTAGATCTTACCTCTGGTGATGTGCGCAGGGTTATAGGGGTATCGTCCTCGTGCTCTGGGTTTGGGGCTTCCGCTGATTCTTCTTCTCCTTCGGATATGGGTTGATATTCTTCTTCTTCGTTGCAAGAACCTTCATCCACATGAGACGCAAGCTCGTAGTCTTCTCCTCTAGTCGTATTGAAACTTCTTCTTCATGTGACAATATTTCTTCTCTTTCCCGACCAAAATTTTCTTTCACTTCTCAAATATCCAACCTCTATTTCAGTTTTGCTATCATCGAGGAACATCTCAACTTAGTTTGTGCCAGTTTTCACACAGTTCTCCTGCGACATATCCAACCTTTTGCACATAGTTTTCAACTATCATAGTCATAGGATTCCTTTTTCACACACACACATATTTATACAAGTCTTCGAATATGATAAATATCTTCCTTGTGGTCCTTGGAAAAAATTCCTTTCAACCTCACTATATGAGGTTATTATGTCGACAACAAACTCAGTAACGCATCCCTCCAAAATATTGTCTACTCAGAACTCGACAACCCTCAACACAGGGTTGCTAACACTATTTGCTCGCTAAATCAATTGAGGATTCCACTCTGTCGGTTCTCCTCCTTGAAAATTTCTTTGCTAAGTTGCCAACTTCGACAACCACTCATGCAACAAAATAAGCAATTTGGAAAAGAAAATGTCATGAATATTCGTGTAAAGATATCGACCCAACCACTCTATTGGATTCAACCAATATCCTTTACTCTCTTCTTGTGCAAACTCTAATGCTTTGAAATCCACCCAGTCTTGGATTTCAGCCTTCATTGGATTCCACAACATATCCCTCACCAAAATGTTTCACCATCCCGACAAAAGAATCATTTGATGGTGTTTTCCCTTTGTTTGACCTAGGTTCAATCCCTCATTTGCACACAACAAAGCCAAAGATATCGGCCTAAGAGATCGAGACTCAGTCGGTAGTACTTGTGACATAGATGCAGTGTCACATGAGATATCTCTCTATGTGTAACTTCCAAAACCAGGTTTTTGTAGTGTTGCAGCTGCAACTATTTCCCCAAATTTTTTCAATTTTAGGGCCCCCCTTTTTATTTGTTTTTCTTCAAACTGGCCTAGGAGTATTTTGTTATTACCATGGTTTCCCCGAGTTCATAATTTTCTTGAAAAAACTTGGTATTTTTCACTTTTCCATACCGGATGCTTAGTCAGCTACTTTTTCGATATCAGAATCTTAGTGGACTACCCTTCCGATGTTGTGGAAGCAGAACCGTCAGGCCTGCCGAGTGCCTTTGGACTCCCCCGCCGATACATCAGAGCTAGTTCTTTTTTATCTTCGGGTTTGATTTGCCGAAGTTTTGGCTTTTAGTGTAAGATTTGTCTGATGAACTGTTTTATTTCACCTTTCGATATTCGATAATGTTTTATTTCACTGTCGGGTTCTTTGACCGAAGCAAGCCAGAGTGACAATATATATCTTACCCGACGTTGTGGGAGGCCAGTCCCGAGGAGTTCCAAAAACATCATGTTCCTTCTGCCGAAGAGTCTAGCTCTACTGATTTTCGATACACTATTCCCAAAGTGAGGACCACAAGGATAGAACAGTCCACAACCAACGTTGCGGAGGATGATCATTTTTTGGTTCTGAGCATAGCGGTTAGTGGTTTTGAGGTCCGATTGACCTAACGTATCCCGGTTCCGTAGTTCTGATTGCGCCCACCATTGCAGGGATCCTCTGGCTGTTTGTTTCGATGGTTCTATAGTTGTTTGCCGATAGTTTCCCGTTGGTCGTTATATATATATAGAGGCCATCTGTTATGATGTCTTATTCGACTTGCGATTTTTCATTCACATTGGGATTTGTAGTTTACACTGTGGAAGCAGTCCGGAGAAGTCGTGCACACGCAGCTGTCAAAACCCCGTTCGTTCTACTCTGCACCCGTGGAATTTCATTCCATCCAGCCCGTTACATCACTACTTCCAGGTAGGTAAACTGTGGTTTTGTTATTTTGGTTGTTATTGGTTGATATTTGAACCGTTAGGTTTTCCACAGGTTAGGTTTTACCGCATAGGGGGATAGGATTTTGTATGCCGTCGGTGGTTTTCGTTGTTATTTTATATTACAAATGCGGAGGGATTTAGCATGTTTTGATTTTCATTTCTAAGGAGTCTGAGTCTGTACACTGTTGAAGTGTTATGGAAGTGTATGTGTTTCTTGCGCGGGTTGTTAGGGCTTGTTACAGATGGGTGTTTTGTCGTCCGCACCACCCGTGGGACTCAGGAGGGTTTTTCGGTCGATTAGGGTTCTTCTCGAAGACGGTTGCTGCGTAGGGTTTAGCTTTTAAGGTTGAAGGTTGTGTTGAGATCTAGCGTTAGAATAAGTTTGATAAGTACATGTGTGAGAAGAAGGGTTTTTCGGTCGATTCAGTTTTTGAGATAGTGGAGCTTAGGCATTTTTTTTTTTAGGAAACAATTTGGGAGGTTTTTTATTGTTAAATATTTCACTCATAAAGACTGTGTTTAACCTATTTTAAACAGCATGCATGTCGAGGAGGTAAATAAATTGGTATATTTTCTTGTGTATTGCTATAAGCACTTGCTAAGAGTTCAGTTAGCCTAAAATATGTTGTTTGACTATGACAGGTTGATTGTTATAACAACAACATGTCAAAGAGACAGAAGAAAAAATCTCAGATGGGTGAAGGAGAGCCTAAAGTAGAAATAATCACCAAAGTAGAGTTCATCTATGAAGATACCAAAGCCACTACTGGAGTTGAAACAGACTACAACTGGGGAGGAATCTATAGAATGATCTCAAACTAGAATGTACCTGATGCTGGGTTTGAAGAACTGATGATCTATGCTAACAATGAGAAGTCAGCCTTTATGAAAGTAGCTACGAGGCCCGAATTATTTCCCTATTCAGAAGTAATAGGTTGGATTCTGCCTAGGGCAGATGTGACGACAATGATTCTAGAAAACACTGCAAAGCAAGGCTATGCCGCATATAGCCCTACATATGTCTCCATGCCATATCATCTACCCACACCACAGGTCTATTTGACAAAAAGTTGGTTGAAGGAGATAAGCTATGGACCTGGTAGAAACTGTAAAGAGAATGATGATACCAGGAAAGAATTTCTGAACTAGACCTTTCGGAGAATATGACACCTCTACTCTCCGTGCTTCCTACAGGTTTATTGCATTGATGCTCAACATGATTTTTGGCAGAGCACATGGGAAGAGTTTCAAGATAGGTTGGATACCGGTTATCTTTTTCATGGCTACACAAGGAACCATCTTCAACTGGGCCAATATAGTGTTGAACAACCTTTCTGCATGTATATCAACAACCTTAGGAGGAGTATCTCAAAAGAAATCTGAATTTTATATGAGCTCTATTCTAATTGATTGCATATTGTGCACCCAGGATTTTCCTGCTTTGAGATGTAATTGGGAGAAGGACATAACCCCAGTATACGCAGCCTATAAATTGTTGTGGGCACATAAGTATCACGGTTATTATAGGGAAATTTGCAAGCATTTCATTATGCCTTTATATACCCTAATTTTTTTGACTGAATGTAATTGCATGTATGAAGAGGTATTTAAAGTCATACAAGAGTTTGGGGATGATTATTTGATGAAGGATGGATTATATATAAGGATGTATGGGGGATCCATAGCTCCTTCTCTACTCCTAAAGTATGCCATCGATTATGTACTCCATAAGGATCCAGTCAGACAACTGTACATTGATGGAGTAGGCAATTTTTTGTTTGAACATAAGAAGGCAACGTACCTTGCGGTACCTTTCTTACTTGGAAGCTATAAGTTTTCAAGGGTAAAGCAGGCAACATAATTTTTGAAAGAGCTAGAATATTTTCTCTTTGGAGAAATGAATTTTCATAGAAATGACTCCCATAACAAAGTAGCTGACTACTGCAAAGAAGTAGGAATCCATTTTGAGTATACTGACTTTTGGGACAAAGATGAGGAGACATTCCACAATGCAAAGAACATAACAGCCCTCAAGAAAAGATTCAAGCAAAAAATAACAACTATGGGTGGAAAAGGCAAGACTTCAGAAAAGGTTAAGAAGTTAGAAGAAGAAGAGGCCAAGAAAAGAGAAGAAGATGCTAGAAGATTAGCACATGAAGCAGAAAATTGGATAAGAATTGAAGAGGAAGAAAAGAAATGAGCTGCTGAAGATGTAGCTAGGAAGGAAGAAGATGAAAGGAAAAGACAAGAAGAAGCTGAAATAAAGAAGAACAATAAGAAAGTGAGGGCTTGAGACTAACAGAATCCCAAAAGGATCAGTAGCCTACAGGGCAAGTTGATGCACAAGGAATACAAGACCAAATAGATCAAGAGCAAGGACAATTCGATCCTAATCCCTTGGAACCTGATGTATCTTCTGGCAGCATATTAGGAAAGGCTTCAATTTCGGAAATAAATTTGATCCCTTTCATGCCTACCGAAGGGGAGGATGTTCCTGATTTTAATACCATTTTTGTATGACAAAGAAAAGAAAAGAATCATTAAAAGATTTGAGAAGAAGGTAGATACTGGGGGATAGCCAAGCAAAATGTTGACAGACAAGACATTGGTAGATGGTACGCATAGAGATCCGCGGTTGATAGCAAGAGCTGGGGTAGGTTTAACCTTAGCAACTGAAGACAATGTGGACAGGCTCATGACTGATTTGGAGCAGTCACGAAAGAATGTGACCCAACTGAAGGAAACCTTAAAGAAAGAAAGAGATGAGAGCCAAAAGCTAAAGAGAAAATATGAAGATATGATAGGCAAAGTTGAGACTTCAATAACAGAATGCCAAACTTTGCAAGCAGATAAGAATGCTCTAGAATCATCTGGAGAGAACATAGAGAAGAGTGCTCAAGTTACCTTAGTTGAATTACAAAAGCTACAGCGGGAGTATCAGATGTTAGAGACTGAAAAGGATAATCTTCAGTTATCATATGGAACTTTAAGTGAAGAAAAGAACAAGTTAGAGAGTAGGGTTACTGAGCTGGAAATGGAGAAGGCTACTGCAGAAGAAAAGGAGAAGCAATATAGGTGCAGGTAGCAGCCTTAGAAGAGCAAAAAAATTCATTGACCACATCACTTAAGGATGCTATGGAGTAGAAAACTGACATTCAACCTTTGAAAGAGCATGTTCTGACTCAAAGAAAAAAGATCCATCAAATATNAATTTTGCAGATAGACACCAGGCTAGAAGAAATTGTAGATACCACTTCATATTTCCTGGATAGGTCTCAAGATATATTGGAGATTCTAAAAGGAAGAATGGTATGGGTAGAGACCAATGAGGAATCTCCCATAGACCTAGCCATAAAAGATCAGCAAACTTTAAATCAAGAATATGAATTACTGGAATTTGCAATTAATGTAGCAGAGGAGTTCAAGAAAACAGTGAAAAAGACAAAGACAACATGTGCTGAATTTTGCAGGAGAGTGCTCTCCACATACAATCGATGTCAGACTTTTGCAGAAAAGAGATTGGATGTGCTACTTGAGCATGAATGGTTTCTAAAACATTTACAGGATAGTTACAAATAAGATGAGCAAGAAATCCAGCAGGTCAAGGACCTAGATGAATGGATATTGAAAAATGCAGTGGAACATGTAGCTGTGAACATACATTTATTAGAAGACCAGCTGCGCCTAAGTCCTGCTAGGATAGAGGGGGTAAAGACCCAAGTTTCCAAATACAAAATTAACATTCGATTTCTTGAGCCTTCCGGGTTTGAAGGCATAGCAGCAGATGCTCATGCATGGAAGAAGTTCACCAGTGAGCAAGCTAGCCTTTCCTCATAGAATGTTTTGGAAATATTGATTTAAAATGTAATATATTGTATTAATTTTGTGGACAAGCTACAGGACAAAATTTTGGAAATGAAAGGTTGGGGAAGCTCAAGAGACAATGAGGGGCAACCCAAGAGTTTTGTTTTTTGTATAAGTATAGGAAAGTTTTAGATAGGAAGGGAGTTTTTTTTCCAGATGATCTTGATAAAGTATTGTAAGAATAACTAATTCATTTTACAATAAAGCGTTATATGTTTCTGCTGGAGAAAGTTATGTGGATTTTCAAATGTTTGCTATGGGATAGTTGGATATGAACTATTTCTTTTTTCAGCTTGTTTCCATAAACTGTGAGATCATTCTAACCTATTGAATTCTTTCATGTTATGAATGTGCTCCTGTTTATTTTGTGAAATTTCCACATTGAGTAATGAATATTTAAATTGACAATAAGCTATCTTGTTGTTTATCTTTCTATTGATATTCATGTGTTTAGAAATGTTAACAGCCATCTGTGATTTTCTTTATGCATGCAATATGATACATTACTCACCATTAATGATAGTTTTGCTCCCTAGGGATAGGTTAGTGAGTCTTAGTTAGTTTCTTGCTGTTTGTGATTTAGAAGCGAGAGAGGTAAGACGAGAGGTAAGAACCTACGCATCACATTATGACCCTCCTCATTATCTCTATCATCTGCATTTAGTTAGGCACTTGCACATCATACCTAAAACATTAAAAAAACTAAAAAAGATACATGGTGGACCGGGTCGTAACCGGTAAAACATTTTAATTGTTACTTGACCTACGGTAGCCGGACCGTAAACTGGACGGATTCCCCATACCAAACAATAACGAGCTAATTGAGAATGTTTATTGGGGAGAATCCCTATTGTTGTTACCTGCGATTCTCTAGGCCTCAGCAGTTTTTGGTGCTAGAAGCCTGGGCCACCAGTGGATGGCTGGCCGAGGAAGCCCGCTTCCTCGAAATTACTCCATCGGTGACAGTTCTAAAAACAGTTTGCTTTACAAACCCACTCCTAAAGAATAAGAGAAAAAATATCTTTATCCAGTTGATAACGAAGTGGTTTGTGATTTAAGGAGAATTACCAGAGCATATGCAAAAAAGATTGGAGGATTACCCATTATCTCTGTCCTTCCTAGAAGAGATTATTAGAAGAAAGATTGCCCTCAATTGGAAGACTCAGTATTGGTAGAAGATCTTGAAGAACTGGTAGAAGCAGCCTTACAAGAAGTTGACCAACCTTTAGATTAATTGGATCCTGATTCCCCTTACTGTTCACCTTTCCATGCCCCTGTTCAGTCCCAACCGCATACTCTAATCAGAATCATGGCTAATGTAAATGCAAACCAGCCACCTCCATAACTTGCTTGGAGGGCTAGGTTGCCTTTAAATTTGACACCTCCCTTGCATGAATTGCCTTAGGATTTTGACAAGATGTTACCTAAGGTTGAACCAAGTGAAGGAATTCTGGTAGATGATCATTTGCAGAGTTTTTACTTGGCTGTATAAGGACTACGAGCTGGAGAGCATGAAGATGTGGTCTGTAAATTGTTGCCCCACAACCTGAAAGGAAAAGCAGCCTCATGGTATTTTTCCCTACTTGCAAATTCAATTACAGATTGGAATAATTTTGAAAGAATGTTTAGAAGCAAGTACGCAGTCCAGAAAACTCTTGCAGCGTTAATGAAAGGATTATGTGCTCTAAAGAAAGAAAGGAAGGAAAGAGTGCATAATTTCACTCAAAGGTTTGCTGCCTACCTAAACAATTTCACTGTAGCTGATAAACCATCTGAAAATGCCCTAATTGAATACTATACCTCGGCTCTCAGACCTGATCTAGCCATGTTTTCCAAGAGATTAGTTAGACCTACATTAGCAGAAACCTATGAAGAAGATGAGAAGGTAGAGGCTGAGTTGGAGAGTATAGAAAATTACCCTGTGCAGTCAGAGGAGAAGACTTTTGGAAACAAGAAACCTTTATTACTGACTAAGCCTAAGGATGAGTGATCACAGGATTTCGAAGGGATGGTGAAGAGGATGCAGAAATTATCAAACAGAGTGATAGATTTAGAGAAGGAAAAAGAGGCTCATAAACCATATAATCCTTATTATAAAAAAAGGGAAGAAAATAGTCAACCTAAACCTCCTCCACACAGTCCTACAGCAATGAATTTAACTGATGTAGGCATGGAAAATTTTTGTACTTTTCATTAGCAGCCTCATTCTGAGAAGAATTGCCCACAATGGATTAATTCTATGACATTAGTAATGAATCAATTATTGGACTCCAAATTGACAGAAGCTGGTAAGGGGGAAGAAAATGATATTCATGAACCTACGAAAAAACAAGAGGGAGATACCTTATTTTATGGGACTGTATTTCTATGTTTGATACGGAAGATGAAGATTTTCTGATACAAGGAGAAACACCAGAAACTAATGTAACAATAAGAAGTCAGAATCTGTTAAAAGAGGATAAGTCAATACTTCCTAAGATTAAGAAACTTCAAGAAAACATGAAGAAGATAAAGAACAACACTTCGACTGTCAAAATACCTGAGTTTGTCATTTCAAGTCAGGATCCTAAGAAAATCAACACACCTCTAAACCTTACTGAAGTTAAGATTGATAATGTCAAGAAGAATCTCAAAAAACATGAGATGGGATATGATATTGTGGAAGACATTAAAAAGGATAGAGCAAATATCTCATTGTTTGAAATGTGCAATTTACCTCAGCAAAAAGAAAAGCTTTTAAAAGCCCTTGAGACACTAGACGAGGAGCCTCCCAATGACAACCAACCTGAGGAAGAGATCGGTGAGGCTAGTTTAGGAGGGAAATCTAATTATAAAACTCCAACATTTCTCCTAACCTTTGAAATTTTCAACTATAATGTGCATAATTGTTTAGTGGACTCAGGAGCATCAGTCAACGTTATGCCACTTTTAGTCAGCAAGAAAATCAATGGTCAACCAAAACCATCCACTTGGCAAGTTCTTCAATTAGACATAACAGCTGTAAAGGTAATAGGAGAAATGGAGGATGTTATGATTCGCTTATCCGTAGATGAGAGGGTATGTCAGTACATAGACATTGTAGTAGTAGACATACCAGATGCTTATGGCTTGGTGTTGAGCCGAGACTGGCCAGCAAGGTTAGAAGGATATTTTTGCATCAGATTGGTCACATTTGTGGTTTCCTTTTAAAAGAAGTCCAAATTAGATAAAAGTGTTAAGAGAGCCTCAGATGAAATACAATGTCACTCAGTTAGAAGGAAAAAATGAACCAGTAAACTGTGTGTTGGAAACTATTTTATTGAATTGGAACCAGGAAATTACCAAGCTGAAGAAGCCAGCAGTATACCTGATATCCAACCTGATCTCCTTTGATTTTCATGGGTCGATGAGATTGACTATAACATAGTAGATTTAGTTTTAGATGTAGTATGTAATTCAAATTCAGTAGAAGTAGATAGTTTTTGGACTCTTTATTTTGATGGATCTAAAACAATGGAGGGATCAGGCGTCGGCTGTGTCTTGATTGATCCAAAAAAAATAAACATTTTCTTTCATGTAGGTTAGAATTCAAATGCACAAATAACACAACCGAATACGAAGCACTAGTTCAGGGACTTAAAAAAGCAATAGAACTGAAAGTAAAAAATCTGAAAGTATATGGAGATTCTGAAATCATTGTTAAGTAAATTTAGAACAAAATACACTGCATTTCACCACATTTGAAAGCTTACCAAAATGAAGTTTGGGATTTGCTTATAAATTTTCATACATTCAATATTGTGTCCATTCCTAGATTAAAGAATGCAACAACTGATTTACTAGCTACCTCACCTGATAGATTAGTACCTTCAAATAATAGATGCTCTATTGAATTACTTTTCAGGCCTTCTATTCCAGATATGATAACAAATCTACGGGTTTTTGACAATGATCAGCAAATCTTGGAGTGTTTGATGACTGACGATACTTTCAAAGGAGCAATAATAGACGATGAAGAACATCAGGCAGGATTAAAATTTGAGAACTTTATTCCTAAAGGATTTAGGACCTTGGAACGAATGTTTAATTTAGATAACAAGTTCAGAAATCCAGCGAATGTCAAGACTCATAGCTCATCCTTACAATTCGAGCTGATAAATTTAGGACTGAAGCTGAACCCAAATATGTAAATTTGGGGAAGTGTTGTTCCCCAGGCGAAAGGAGTAAGTTCATCAGTCTATTCAAGCAGTACAAGGATGTGTTTGCTTGGAACTATGAAGATCTAAAAACTTATGACACAAATATCATACAACATGTTATCCCAATCAAAGGTGGAATCAAGCCTTACCAACAACCTTTGAGAAAGATGCATCCTAAGCTGGAACCTTTAATTCAAAGTGAGGTTAAAAAGTTGCTGGATGCTAAAATCATATTTAAAGTCAGACATTCGGAATGGGTTTCTAATTTGGTGCCAGTACGGAAAAAGTCCGAAGAAATCAGGCTTTGTGTAGATTTCAGAAATCTTAATCGTGCATTAGATAAAAATAATTATCTGGTCCCACCCATGGAGAAAATACTACAGATGGTTTCAGGTTCTGAATTATTTTCGTTATTAGATGGATTCTCCGATTATAATCAAGTATTGGTAGCTGAAGAAGACAGGCTTAAAACCACTTTTAGAACCAAGTGGGGAACTTTTGCGTATAAGAGGATGCCCTTTGGACTTATTAATGCTGGAGCTACATTCCAGAGGGCCATGGATATAGCTTTCCATGGTTTGATTGGCCGTAATATTGTGGTTTATCTAGACGAAGAGGAGCATGCATTTCATTTGAAACAAATTTTTGAGCGTTGCTGGAAGTATGGTATTTCACTAAATCCCAAGAAATGCGTGTTTGCAGTCACAGAAGGAAAGCTACTGGTTCATGTTATTTCTAAAAAAGGGATCTCCATAGACCTAAAGAGGATTAAAGCCATAAAACAGATCCCTTTACCCCATAATAAGAAGGGTATGCAATATTTTATGGGGACGATCAACTTTGTGTGAAGGTTTGTACCAAACTTTGCTCAGATCGTCAAACCTTTGCAGTAAATGGTTAAACAGAGTGTGCAGTTCAAATGGGATGATTTGGAGAAGAATGCATTCAGCAAGATAAAAACATCTGTTGCTCATGCACCATCACTCAAAAGTGCAAATTTTGAAAAGGATTTTATTCTGTACACTTTTGTGTCCGATGATTCATTAGCAGCTGTGCTTACACAGAAGGAAGATGGGGGAGATGAATACCCCATATTATTTATGAGCACTGGTCTACAGGGTGCTGAATTGAATTATCCAGCAATTGACAAACAAGATTATGCAGTTTTTAAAGCGGTAAAACAATTCAAGCCATATATACTTAAGAATCGCACCAAAGTAATAGTTCCACACCCAACTGTACGATCTCTTTTTGTACAAAATGAATTAGGAGAAAGAAGAGGCAACTGGGTGATTGCTTTACAAGAATACGATCTTGAATTCAAACCAACATCCATAGTTAAAGGACAAGGATTGTGTAAACTAATGACTGAAGGTCAAAACAATGAAGAAAGCAGCTGGGATAATGAAGCTGGACTACATATGGTGGATGTATGTCCTCTGTTTACAACTCCAAACTCCTGGTATCGGGACCTAGTCCATTACCTTCAAGAAGGGTATTTATCGGAGCATTGGAGTCCCAAGCAAAGAAGAGAATTACGTCTGAAATCAGCCTTATATCAGATCATTGATGGAGTACTATTCAGAAAGAACTACGATGGAGTTTTTCTCAGATGCTTGGAACAAGAAGAGGCAAAGAAGGTCGTAGCATAATTGCATGATGGGCCTGCTGGAGGTCACTATTCAGGGGACACAACAGCACATAAGATCCTCAGATCTGGATATTACTAGCCTACATTGTTTAAGGATGCTCATGCTCATGTTAGAAAATGTGATGCTTGTCAAACATGTGTTGGAAGACAAGCTAAAGCAGCAGGACTGTTAAAACCAATAATTATATCAAAACCATTTGAATAATGAGGAATCGATATTATTGGAGAAATAAACCCAAATTCCTCCTTGCAGCACAAGTATATTATGACAGCAACTGATTACTTCACCAGATGGGTCGAGGCTATTCCGTTACGAAAAGTAAATGAAGATGCAGTGATGGATTTCTTGCAGAACCACATTATGACCAGGTTCGGGGTTCCAATTTCCCCATTTTTTGATAATGATACTTACTTTTCTTCTATTAGATTAACTAAATTTGCTAATGAAAGAGGAATTAAGTTGCATTATTCTGCAAATTATTACCCACAAGGAAATGGTTTGGCAGAATCCACAAACAAAAATCTGATAAGAATTCTGAAGAAAACCGTAATAGAAAATCAAAGGAGCTGGCATTTAACGTTAATTAATGCTCTCTGGGATGATAGAGCTACACCCAAGCATTCCTTAGGTGTGTCACCATACACTCTCGTTTATGGAAAAGAAGCTGTCCTCCCTCCTAACATTCTATTGCCATCTTCCATAATAGCCCAAGAATCTAGGGGTACTGACAATGAAATTCTACAAATCTGAATCTATAA
The DNA here is from genome assembly GCA_001517045.1 of Pseudotsuga menziesii. NCBI lineage: Eukaryota > Viridiplantae > Streptophyta > Pinopsida > Pinales > Pinaceae > Pseudotsuga > Pseudotsuga menziesii. Next base: position 582,818 of record LPNX010740930.1, on the reverse strand, counting down.
TCTGTTGAAGTCAGAAGAGTCTAGGTCCAAAGCCTAGGAAAAGTTCAAGCATCGACAAGAAATAGTAAAGTGTTGGTTTGACAAGCACAAAGCTGGGAAGAAAGAGTTCGAAGTAGGAGATCTAGTTCTTAAGTGGGATCACCCGCATGATGAGAAGGGAAAGCACACTAAGTTTCAGCAGTTATGGGTAGGCCCTTTTCAAATTGCAGCAAAGATAGGCCCCTCGACTTACAAGTTGCAGGACTTACAGGGGTGGGAAGAGAACTTACCAGTAAATGGTTTAGTTCTCAAGCCTTATTTTTCTTGATCATTTTTGTTTTGGTTTTCTTGTACATAAATAAACATTTGGTTTGTTGCTTACTTTAGGGTCTTTTTAGTTGTTCGCTTTATTTGCTTAGAGTTTGATTGATTGTAATTTTTGTTTTTCTTATGATTAATAAAACAACACGACTTTTGGTTGCATGGAGTTCATCAGAATTCTGAGTTAATTAAAATCTTTGACTACAAGACTACCTCCTCTTGATTCATATAATATTTGGAAGAGCTTCTTCAAATTTAGTAGATTTCCTAAATGGTTATGAACACATTGAGGTCCTGCTTAATCCTTGTGAAATAACTCATATAGAAAAGTCCAGAGTACTATTTTGAGGCTCCATCCATCTCACATTTAAAAAACTGTCCTAGGGAGTGACAACAAAAGACCCATGGAAAGGAATCAAGGTAAACAGTGTATTATATTTAAATAATTCCATGCCATGAATTGAAAATCCAAAAGGTTAATGAGAGTCAAAATCTCCTGAAAAGCAATATCTGTCAAATCAAGTACTGAACCATATCAGTATGTATAGGATTTCCAACGTTCTTCTCCATCAGTGAGCTGAAATTACAAAAGATATCTCTCACGCAAAAGGATACTATGGATAGAGGAGCCTGAATTAAAATTAAGAAAGAAAGGCAAACAAGAGGACTCAAAAGGGGACAAAAGTCCAAAAGCACAAAAAGTGCAAAATGGCATGGAAATGAGGAACAAACGGATATATTTGTTTACCATTTATTACGATCTTGTGGTGTCTAAGTTGGAAACTACTCAAAGACAGAGGTAAAACGAAACTCATACTCTTGACCTCAAAAGAGTTATCTATACTTTGAAATCTTGGTTCCCTTGTTCCTTAACATGGACTATAACCAATAATTAAAGTGCATACATCTTACATTTTGGGAAATCCGAATATCTTGAAGAATTTAGCAAGTTGGTATTATCAAAAGAATTTGTTGACCAAAGAATAAATTGTTTAGAGATCTGTGTTCACAAGGTAGTTGCCAATTGTTGCAGCTGCAACTATTTCCCCAAAAAATTTCAATTTTAGGACCCCCCCCTTTTTATTTGTTTTTCTTCAAACTGGCCTAGGAGTATTTTGTTATTACCATGGTTTCCCTGAGTTCAGAATTTTCTTGAAAAAAATTGGTCTTTTTCACTTTTCCGTACCGGATGCTTAGTCAGCTACTTTTCCAATATCAAAATCTTAGTGGACTATCCTTTCGACGTTGTGGAAGCAGAACTGTCAAGCCTGCCGAGTGCCTTTGGACTCCCCCTCCGGTACATCGGAGCTAGTTCTTTTTTATCCTCGGGTTTGATTTGTCGAAGTTCCAGCTTTTAGTGTAAGATTTGTCCGATGAACTGTTTTATTTCACCTTCCGATATCCGATAATGTTTTATTTTGCTGTCGAGTTGTTTGACTAGAGCAAGCCAGAGTGATAGTATATATCTCACCTGACGTTGTGGGAGGCCAGTCTCGAGTAGTTCCGAAAACATCATGTTCCTTCTGCCGAAGAGTCTAGCTCTGTCGATTTTCGATACCCCGTTCCCAAAGTGACCGCGAG
>LPNX010740930.1:470906-580031 GCA_001517045.1 Pseudotsuga menziesii | reverse complement strand
ATATAGAGGCCATGTGTTATGATGTCTTATTTGTCTTGTGACTTGTCATTTGCATTGGGATTGTCGTTTACACAATGGAAGCAGTTCAGAGAAGTTGTGCACACGTAGTTGTCGAAACCTCGTTCGTTCTGCTCTGCACTCGATGAATTTCGTTCCATCCAGTCGGTTACATCGCTACTTCCAAGTAGGTAAACCATGGTTTTGTTATCTTGGTTGTTATTGGTTAATATTTGAATCGTTAGGTTTTACACAGGTTAGGTTTTACCACATAGGGGGGTAGGATTTTGCATGCGAAACTGGTTTTCGTGGTTATTTTATATTACAAATGGAGAGGGATTTTAGCCCATTTTGATTTTCATTTTTGAGGAGTCTGAGTTTGTACACTGTTGAAGCGTTATGGATGTGTATGCGTTTCTTGCGCTGGTTGTTAAGGCGTGTTACAGATGGGCGTTTTGCCGTCCGCACCACCCGTGGGACTCAGGAGGGTTTTTCGGTCGATTAGGGTTTTTCTCGAAGACGATTGCTGCGTAGGGTTTAGATTTTAAGGTTGAAGGTTGTGTTGAGATCCAACGTTAGAATAAGTTTGATAAGTACCTGTGTGAGAAGAAGGGTTTTTCAGTCGATTCAGTTTTTGAGATAGTAGTTTTTGAGATAGTAGAGCTTAGGCATTTTTTTTTTTAGGAAACAGTTTGGGACGTTTTTTCTTACTAAATCTTTCATTCATAAAGACTGTGTTTAACCTATTTTAAAGAACATGCATGTCGAGGAGGTAAATAAATTGGTATATTTTCTTGTGTATTGCTATAAGCACTTGCTAAGAGCTCAGTTAGCCTAAAATATGTTGTTTGACTGTGACAGGTTGATTGCTATAATAGCAACATGTCAAAGAGACAGTTGAAAAAAGCTCAGATGGGTGAAGGAGAGCCTGAAGTAGAAATAATCACCAAAGTAGAGTTCATCTATGAAGATACCAAAGCCACTATTGGAGTTGAACCAGACTACAACTGGGGAGAAATATATAGAATGATCTCAAACCAGAATGTACCTGATGCTGGGTTTGAAGAACTGACGATCTATGCTAACATTGAGAAGTCAGCCTTAATGAAAGTAGCTATGAGGCTCGAATTATTTCCCTGTTCAGAAGTAATAGGCTGGATTCTACCCAAGGCAGATGTGACAACAATGATTCTAGAAAACAGTACAAAGCAAGGCTATTCTGCATATAGCCCTGCATATGTCTCCACAGCATATCATCTACCCACACCACAGGTCTATTTGATAGAAAGTTGGTTGAAGGAGATAGCTATGGACCTGGTAGAAACTGTAAAGAGAATGATGATACCACGAAAGAATTTCTGAACTAAAGCTTCCAAAGAATATGACACCTCTACTCTCTGTGCTCCCTACAGGTTTATTGCATTGATGCTCAACATGATTTTTGGCAGAGCACATGGGAAGAATTTCAAGATAGGTTGGATACCGGTTATCTTTTTCATGGCTACACAAGGAACCATCTTCAACTGGGCCAATATATTGTTGAACAACCTTTCTGCATGTATATCAACAGTCTTAGGAGGAGTATCTCAGAAGAAATCTGAATTTTATATGAGCTCTATCCTAATTGATTGCATATTGTGCACCCAGGCTTTTCCTGCTTTGAGATGTAACTGGGAGAAGGACATAACCCCAGTATACACAGGCTATAAATTGTTGTGGGCACATAAGTATCATGGTTATTATAGGGAAATTTGCAAGCATTTCATTATGCCTTTATATACCCTAATTTTTTTGACTGAATGTAATTGCATGTCTGAAGAGGCATTTAAAGTCATACAAGAGTTTGGGGATTATTATTTGAGGAAGGATGGATTATATGTAAGGATGTATGGGGGCTCCATAGCTCCTTCTCTACTCCTGAAGTATGCCACCGATTATGTACTCCATAAGGAGGAAGTTAGACAACTGTACATTGATGGAGTAGGCAATTTTTTGTTTGAACATAAGAAGGCAACGTACCTTGCAGTACCTTTCTTACTTGGAAGCTATAAATTTTCAAGGGTAAAGCAGGAAACATAATTTGTTAAAGAGCTAGAATATTTTCGCTTTGGAGAAATTTCATAGAAATGAATCCCATAACAAAGTAGATGACTATTGCAAAGAAGCAGGAATCCATTTTGAGTATACTGACTTTTGGGACAAAGATGAGGAGACATTCCGCAATGCAAAGAACATAACAACCCTCAAGAAAAGATGCAAGCAAAAAATAACAACTATGGGTGGAAAAAGCAAGACTTCAGAAAAGGTTAAGAAGTTAGAAGAAGAAGAGGCCAAGAAAAGAGAAGAAGATGCTAGAAGATTAGCACATGAAGCAGAAAATTGGTTAAGAATTGAAGAGGAAGAAAAGAAACAAGCTGCTGAAGAAGTAGCTAGGAAGGAAGAAGATGAAAGGAAAAGACAAGAAGAAGCTGAAATAAAGAAGAAACAAGAAGAAAGTGAGGGCTTGAGACTAACAGAATCCCAAAAGGATCAACAGCCTACAGGGCAAGTTGATGCACGAGAAATACAAGACCAAATAGATCAAGAGCAAGGACAACCCGATCCTGATCCCTTGGAACCTGTTGTATCTTCTGGCAGCATATTAGGAAAGGCTTCAATTTCAGAAATTAATTTCATCCCTTTCATGCCTACCCAAGGGGAAGAGGTTCCTGATTTAATACCATTTTTTATGACAAAGAAAAGAAAAGAATCGTTAAAAGAACTGAGAAGAAGGTAGATACTGGGGGACAACTAAGAAAAATGGTGATAGATAAGACATTGGTACATGGTACGCATAGAGATCCACGGTTGATAGCAAGAGCTGGGGTAGGTTTAACCTTAGCAGCTGAAGACAATGTGGACAGGCTCATGACTGATTTGGAGCAGTCATGGAAGAATGCGGCCCAACTGAAGGAAACCTTAAAGAATGAAAGAGATATGAAGATATGATAGGTAAAGAGAAAATATGAAGATATGATAGGTGAAGTCAAGACTTCAAGAACATAATGCCAAACTCTATAAGCAGATAAGAATGCTCTAGAATTATTTGCAGAGAACATAGAGAAGAGTGCTCAAGTTACCTTAGCTGAATTACAAATCTACAGTTGGAGCATCAGATGTTAGAGACTGAAAAGGATAATCTGTAGTTATCATATGGAAATTTAAGTGAAGAAAATAACAAGTTGGAGAGCAGGGTTACTGAGCTGGAAATGGAGAATGCTATTGCAGAAGAAAATTAGAAGCAGTATCAGATGCAGGTAGTAGCCTTAGAAGAGCAAAAAAATTCATTGACCGCATCACTTAAGGATGCTATGGAGCAGAAAACTGACATCCAACCTTTGAAAGAGCATGTTCTGACTCAAAGAAAAAGGATCCATCAAATACAAATACAGATAGAAGATGAAAGGTGCAAAATTTTGCAGATAGACACCAGGCTAGAAGAAATTGTAGATACCACTTCATATTTCCTGGATAGGTCTCAAGATATATTGGAGATTCTAAAAGGAAGAATGGTCTGGGTAGAGACTAGTAAGGAATATCCCATAGACCTAGCCATAAAAGATCAACAAACTTTAAAGCAGGAATATGAATTACTGGAATTTGCAATTAATGTAGTAGAGGAGTTCAAGAAAACAGTGAAAAGGACAAAGAAAACATGTGCTGAATTTTGCAGGAGAGTGCTCTCCACATACAATCGATGTCAGACTTCTATAGAAAAGAGATTGGATGTGTTACCTGAGCATGAATTGTTTCTAAAACATTTACAGGACAGGTACAAAGAAGATGAGTAAGAAATTCAGCAGGTCAAGGACCTAGATGAATGGATATTGAAAAATGCAGTGGCACATGTAGCCGTGAGCATACATTTATTAGAAGACCAGCTGCGTCTAAGTCCTGCTAGTATAGAGGGGGTAAAGACCCAAGCTTCCAAATACAAAATTAACATTCGATTTCTTGAGCCTTCTAGGTTTTTAGGCATAACAACAGATGCTCATGCATGGAAGAAGTTCACCAGCGAGCAAGCTGGCCCTTTCTCATAGAATGTTTTGGAAATATTGATTTAAAATGTAATATATTGTATTAATTTTGTGCACAAGCTACAGGACAAAATTTTGGAAATGAAAGGTTGGGGAAGCTCAAGAGATAATGAGGGGCAGCCCAAGAGTTTTGTTTTTTGTATAAGTATAGGAAAGTTTTAGATAGGAAGGGACCTTTTTTTCCAGACGATCTTGAGAAAGTATTGTAAGAAGAACTAATTCATTTTACAATAAAGCGTTATATGTTTCTGCTGGGGAAAGTTATATGGATTTTCAAATGTTTGCTATGGGCTAGTTGGATATGAACTATTTCTTTTTTCAGCTTGTTTCCATAAACTGTGAGATCATTCTAACCTGTTGAATTCTTTCATGTTATGAATGTGTTCCTGTTTATTTTGTGAAATTTCCACATTGAGTAATGAATGTTTAAATTGACAATAAGCTATCTTGTTGTTTATCTTTCTATTGATATTCATGTGTTTAGAAACGTTAACATCTATCTGTGATTTTATTTATTTATGCAATATGATACATTACTCACCATTAATGATATTTTTTCTCCCTAGGGATAGGTTAGTGAGTCTTAGTTAGTTTCTTGCTGTTTGTGATTTAGAAGCGAGAGAGGTAAGACGAGAGGTAAGAACATGTGCATCACATTGTGACCCTCCTCGTTATCTCTATCATCTACATTTAGTTAGGCACTTGCACATCATACCTAAAACATTAAAAAAACTGAAAAACATACATGGTGGACCGGGCCATAACCGGAAAAATACTTAAATTGTTACTTTACCTACGGTAACCGGACGGTAAACCGGACGGAATCCCCATACTAAACAATAACGAGATAATTGGGAACGTTTATTGGGGAGAATCCCTACTGTTGTTACCTGTGATTCTCCAGGCCTCAACACGTAGTTGGGCGGGGGGTTTCTCGTCCCTTGGTAGTCCACTAAGATGCTCAACCAAGGTTAATGGGTGGGGTATTTATACTTATTATGCACAATTAAGCTGCGACACACTCATCCTTCAACTGGTATTATCATAAAAAACCCAATGTGGCATATATACATTCAACTATAACTGTGTGAAATATACATATAAACCCATTCGTTAGCAAATCCATAAACATTCATTCACAACAATATATGTATGCAACTCAAACACATTCATCATTCACACAAATAACACAATATCTAACATGGAAACCCATCCGGGAAAAACCAAAAATGCACTCTTCATCTGGCACACTTTTGTCTATACACTGAGCTACATACTTTGTTTTAGATCTTTCTTTCTTATCTATACAGACCTATTTCTCCTCTCATTCTCTCTGGTCTTCTGTCACTATTATTTTTCTACTTAACTCTACTGACGATTTGCACACAACCTGTATCAACTCAACTTCCTCTACGACTCTACTGATGATCCCCACACAACCTGGATTGACTCAATCTCTTTACACTTCTACACTTCTACACACTCAGTTGTAGGTTCTTTGACTCCTCTCTACGACTCAACACACTAACAAACAACACAAATTATATAATATAACAAATGAATCAGAGCCAACTTACTAGGAACTAATTCCTCATAAGCTACATGACCAGAGGCTAACCTACATACAACTTCAGTTCCTCCTTTTATATATTCTTACATGTCGTTCTCAAACGACTTCATACAGTTAGCCAACATGTTGTCTTTTCTATTCTAGCAACACATTTCAGTAGGCACTAATGACCCGAATTACAAAGATGCTTCCATACATGCATCTTCCACTGAATCTAGCTGATCTCATACCCACGATCTTTCTGTACGATCGATTTCCAGCCATTACACCACTGCACACCTTCTGACATGGGTTTATTCTATCGCATCCTTTCCTTCGGTCGTGACTTCACTTCTGTTGCTTACTCTCTTCTATCGCTAACTCTCTTCTGTCGTGAACTCTCTTTAGTCATGAACTCTCTTCGAGCGTGAACTCTCTTCGGTCGTGAACTCTCTTCGGTCATGAACTCTCTTCTTTTGCTGTCGCAACTTCCTCTTCGAATGTTTATTTCCTTAGATTTTTCTCCGCTGTCTAGTTTTGTTCCTTCTTTATCGCATTCTCCTTCCTTACTACTTCTTCTAGCTTATCCTTCCTTCCTTCCTTCCTTCATTGCTTCTATCATAGTTCCTTTTCCTTCTTTTCCTTCTTTTGTTCTTCCTTCTCTACTTCTATCGCAACTCCTCTTACTTCTTGCGATTTGACTCTTTTCATACTTGGTTAGAATTGTAATTGAATTCTACATATCTTTCCCTAGGCTCAACATCCCATAAAAATACCATGGCTTTCTTACAGCTTAGCACACTCAAATAGTGTAGCAGATATATTAGTCCACTCAAGTATGAAACCATGAATAAGAAACAACTTTCCATAAAATATCAGGTAATGATGACATTCCATACAAAAACCAAAGCTCAGTTTGTATCCCATACAAAGCCCATGAATTTCTTGAGAAGGCCGTGAATTGTTTGGGGCTGCTAGAAGAAACCATAACCCTGATTTAGTGGACTAAGATATCTGCTACACCGTTTAAGTGTTTGGTTCTGCTTGGAGTGAACTGTAAGGAAACCCTAATTACTGGAGCAACAGACCCAGAAACAACAGTGCATAAAATATCAGGTAATGATGACATTCCACACACAAACCAGAGCTCGGTTTGTATCCCATACAAATCCCATGGCTTTCTTACAGCTTAGCACACTCAAACAGTGCAACAGAGATATAGCCCACTCAAGTCTGAACCGTGACCTCTTGAGCTAGTCTATGACCTTCTTGGTGCTTCTTGAAATGAGTAGTGACCTTCTTCGGTCTGCTTGAACTAAACTGTGACCTTCTTGGGGATGGTTGGACTAAACCGTGACATGTCTGAACTTGCTTGAGTAGGAATTGAGTTATTTGGGGCTGCTAGGAGGTCACACCCATAACAAACATAACAAAAGGGTTAAGGCACCACACTATTAACGGGTGCTAGAATAAGGATCAATCAAGGGTCAACATAAGATCAAGAGTCAACGCGAGGGTTCATGACAATGTGGGAAAAGAACCCCTACACCAACAAGACCAAGGTGTGTCAATAAAGGTGGGAGAATAATGCTTTTACCCATAGGATTAAGGTGTACTATCAAGGTGGGGACATAACCCTTTTACCCAGAAGACCAAGGTATCAAAATGTTATATTCTCTCTCAAGGTATATAGTCCATAAGTGTTCCATAGCACAATAATACGTTTTATCATCACTGTATAAGGAAAGTCAATACCACAACAATGAGTTTTATCATCATCTTTTGGGAGTTCCCATCAACTCTTCCCTATTCTAATTTCCCAAAGCAAAGGCTTCTGAAATGCTCATGAGGATGTCAATAAAATTTCCACAATTTTAGCAGCAGAAAAAAAAACACACGAAATTAACATGTAAATATAAATACCTTCTCCTGTACTTAAAGTCTATCCAACAGTTAGAGAGATGGATCCCAAAAACATAAAAAATAGGCATCAATGCAACTGCAACTTTTGGCAACTGCCAAGCAGATTTTGATATTTAAACTTAGCAGCAGATATCTGATAAGAAAAAAAGACATAAACCATGAAAAAACAATACTAGAAACAAAATATTATCGATGTAACTAGACAAGATAATTTTTAAGCATAATTTTCATCTCTTTCAACTTTAACACTCCCAAAGGTCCCTGTGTTAAAGATGGAAAACATACAAAGACAACAAATAACAACAATAGTAAATCTAACTCAAAGTACAAATAAAACAAATAAGATAACCCATTAGGATATTTGAAACCTTCCTTATACTCAACAATATTTTTTTAGATAAGATCTTATCTATTAAGAGACAAGTCACTACATGAACAAAGGACATTGCTGAGAGAGAATAAATTCAATTAATGTAGGTTTAGTCAAATATAGTAGCAGTCAAGGTAACCTAGTCGACAAGCAAGGAAATTCCTATTACTGGAGCAACAAACTAAGAAATAACAATCCATAAAATATCAGGTAATAATGGCATTCCACACACAAACCAGAGTTCAGCTTGTATCCCATACAAATCCCATGGTTTTCGTGAGCAGGCTGTGAGTTGTTTGGGGATGCTAAAAGAAACCATAACTCTATTTGAGTGGACTAAGATCTCTACTGCACTGTTTTAGTGTTTGGGTCTGCTTGAATTGAACCATAAGGAAACCCTAATTACTGGTCAACATAACCAGAAACAACAATCCATAATATATGAGGTAATGATGACATTCCGCACACAAACCAGAGCTTAGCTTGTATTCCATACAAAGCCGATGGATTTCTTACAACTTAACACACTCAAACAGTGCAACAGATATATTAGTCCACTCAAGTATAAAGTCATGACCAAGAAACAACAATCCATAAAATATCATAGAATGATGACATTCCACACACAAACTAGAGCTCAGTTTGTAGCCCATACAAATCCCATGGCTTTCTTGAGCAGAGTGTGAGTTGTTTAGGGTTGCTAGAAGAAAACATAACCATGTTTGAGTGGACTAAGATCGCTGCTACATTGTTTGAGTGTTTGGGTCTGTTTGAAGTGAACCATAAGAAAACCCCAATTACTGGAGCAACAGACCCAGAAACAACAGTCCATAAAATATAAGGGAATGATGACATTCCACACACAAACTAGAGCTAATTTTGTAGCCCATACAAAGCCCATGGATTTCTTACATCTTAGCACACTCAAACAATGAAATTGAGATATTAGTCCACTCAAGTTTGAACCATGGCCTCCTAAGTTGGGCTGTGATCTTCTTGGTGCTTTTTGAAATGAACAGTGACATTCTTTAGTCCGCTTGAATTGAACCGTGACCTTCTTAGGGGTGGACGGACTGAACTGTGACTTTTTTGAACTTGCTTGAGTAGGCTATGAGTTATTTAGGGCTGATAAAAGGTCACACCCATAACAAACATAACAAAGGGTTAAGGTACCACACTATGAAGGGGCGCTATCATAAGGACCAATCAAGGGTCAACATAAGATATAGAGTTAACAAGATGGGTCATGAAAAAGTGGGAAAACAACTCCTACACCAACAAGACCAAGGTGTGTCAATCAAGGTGGGAGAATAAATCTTTTACCCATAGGACCAAGGTGTACCATCAAGGTGGGGACACAACTCCTTTACCCAAAAGACCAGGGTGTCAAGCTGTTATTTTCTCTCTCAAGGTATATAGTCCATAAGTGTTCCATACCACAACAATACATTTTATCATCACCATATAAGGAAGGTCCATACCACAATAGTGAGTTTTATCATCACCATTTAGGAGTTCCCATTAACTCTTCCCTATTCCATTTTCTCAAAGCAAAGGCTTCTAAAATGCTCATTAGGATGTCAATAAAATTTCCACAATTTTAGTAGCAGAAACAAAAAAACACATGAAATTAACATGTAAACATAAATACCTTCTCATGTACTTAAAGTCTATCGAACATTTAGAGAAATGGATCCCAAAATCCTAACAAATAGGCATCAATCCAACTACAACTTTTGGAAACTGCGAACCAGATTTTGATATTTAAACTTAGCAATAGATATCTGATACGAAAAAAGACATAAACCATGAGAAACCATCTCAAACAGACATAAACCATGACAAAACAATATTGGAAACAAAATAGTATCATTGAAACTATACAAGATAAGTTTAAAGCATAATTTTTATCTCTTTCAACTTTAACACTCCCAAAGGCCCTTGTGTTAAATCTGAAAAGCATATAAAGACAATAAATAACAATAGTAGTAAATCTAACTCTGTTGGGCTTAGGGCAGACCCGGGTTTTATACTATTATCTTCGCACCAACAAAAGACCCACAGTGTTGGCCCTTTCGGCAACAACCTGCGAACAGGTTGCAGTCTCACCCGAAATAGCTATGGGGTGCCGCAGAATCAGGTTTCTGCAAGTATAAGAGGGATATTACTGTACCTTTAGCCTTAACAACAAATATTTATACAAAATAGAGCTTCGACATTCACTTAAATAGCTTCACATTTAGATAAAAGATGTTTCTTGCTTAACCCTTAACTGAGAATTCACAGCAAAGTTAATATTTAATAGTTATCTTACTTTAGCATTCACCTACTTATCAAAAAGCATAAAAACATAACAGAAACAACACAAAAGAACCACCACAACACAAGATATAATGTGGTTCACCCCCAGTGTAGGGGCTACGTCCACAGAACTGTGTTTATATTCAACTCTTTACAAAATCATAGTTCTGATCTGCGCACTCAGCTGCAGATCCTCTTAATCACCCAAAACTGTGCACTTAGCTGCAGATCTGCGCACTCAGCTGCAGAACCTTTCTTACAAAAACCCTCTGCGCACTCAGCTGCAGAGGTCGTCCACGCACACAGCTGGGACTTAACCTTAGACCAAAATAGGCCTTTGCCTCAATTTATCATCATAATAGAACCTACTATAACCTTACTTGACTCCTTTACATGAGTGCCTTATTTATACAAGTGCACTATTACAATATCATGGACTTAAACTATGGGTACCCGCAAATCATGAGACATTTAGAAAAAGAGGGGCTTTGACTCAACCTCGACACCTCTAAGACTATTTTGAGTCACAACTCCGCTTACAAGCTTCCACAAAAACTGTGGAGTTACCAAAATTAATGACCGTTAAGGCGCACGCCCCAACAGGCCCCTAAGACTCACCAGTGTCCCGTCCCGGGACACTCTGTTGCTTGTCTGGTGGGAGAATCTTGTTGGCGAAGATAATAAAATGCTTGTTGAGGCCGCGCATGATATCGTCGGCTGCTTGCTCCTTCTCCAACAACTCCTGCAATGCTGCTGCTGATGCTTCGCTGGCCTTTTCCTGTGCAAATGCATCGTACTCATTCAGAACTTTGAGCTGGCTGTCCGCGGCAGTACTCAACTCCAAGGCCTCGTTGACAAGGGGCTGCATAGAATTTTCCAGCAGTGTTTCTTTCGTTATGTACGACTCAATTTCCTGCTGGATTTCCTTGCTTTGCTTTACCTTGAGCATCTTTTGCACAGGAGGCAGAGTCTTAATTTTCGCTTTCACTGCATCCAGCTCTGTCTGTCGCTGCTTGATGGTTTCTTGCAGCTTTTCTACTTCTGGATTGTCCTACAGGTTGGCCCAGGTGTCGACGGTTTCCTCTAGCAGTTTTGCTGCGCTGCTCACAAGTTCTGAGATCTTCGTCGCTGAGGCCTTAATATCTCTGCAACGTTGCTCCCTGACCTTTGGTGGGCTCTCTGGGATGATGCGAAGTTGAAGCTCCGCAATCTGAGCCTCATGTTCTGCTTTGAGCTTCTCTATTTCATTGTGAGACTGTTGTGCGTAGTCTTTCAGCTTGGCGATTCTTTGCTCCGGCTCTTCCTCAGCCTGCATGTCGAAGTCAGGAAGACTTCGACACACGTCATCCAATACTCACGCCAATATGACCTGCTTAAATTCTGCGTCCCTCTTCCTCTGCTCCGCTTCCTCCAACTGTGCTGTGAGGCTCTTACTCTGCTTCATGGTATTTTCCAACTGCCTGTGCGAGAAGCTGTCATGTTCTTGGATCTCCCTCATGATTTCCAGTTGACAAAGGTGCAGCTCCGTCATAGACAACTTGGTGTAATCTATCCCGACTATCATGCTCATCTCTGAGCGAGACGCTGCGTCAGTTATTATGAGGGCTGCACTTGACACTTGTCCTCTGTTATCTCTAGCTGGCCATTGTCTTATGTCTGGCTGTGTGCTTACTGGGACATTGCTTGCTGGAGCTCCAGTCGTTGATTTTTCTGCTAGCGTCTTAAGTTCTGCAACTCGCTGCGCTACGCCAGTGAGCACATCAAGGTGCGTAGCTACAAACTCTTTCCATTTGTTGGTTAATGCCTCTATATATTTTGTCAGCACCTGATCAAGCTCCTCAATCATCAAAGCAGGCTCTTCAATGATATTCTTACCCTTCGACGCCTTAGCTTTCTTCCTGGGCTGAGGCTTAGCAACTTCCTCTACCTCTGGCGACTTGCGCTTATCTGGGCGATTGGGGTCTGAGATTGTATTGATCGATTCTTCCTCTTCTTCATCATCTCTGCCATCTCCACTCTGGTCACCTTCACTCTGCTGTGACTCACTTTGTTCTTCACTTTCTTCGAGTGGGTCATTCTGCTGCGTTTGACTAGGGCCAGCGCCCACATTGGTGACTAGAGGGATTGGAATGTTGGGCTTTGTCCTGCGTCCTTCATCCATTCAGCCGGCCACTGCTGAACTACTGCGAGGATGTCTTCTTGGGTCACCACATATGGCAACTTCCAGTATGCATGTTTATTATCTGCGCGGGCCTGGATGAAGACATTGTGTATGTCGGCCTTGAAATTGGCCACTGCCGCATACTGAGAGAATAGCTCATTACTGAGCCACGGTGTTTGCAGGATCTCATAGGATATTTTAATGGCATAGAAGGCGAACACATAGTTCTTCAACTGCTGGGATGCTTTGTCCTGCGACACCCAAAGAGATGCGTACCTTGTTGCGCCAGGCATGTTCGGAGGCACATCAACAAACTGCGCCTCGGTAGGTTCTTTCCATCCTACCAGTGCAATAAGCACTATCATCCATGAATAGTGATAGGATCTACCTTTCTCCTGCGCATCGCGGACATCTTCAAGGAATTCCTTGGCAATGTACTTTGCCCATTTGTAACTGTAGCCTTCGGCACAGTTCGCAGCAATACTGACGATCGGGGTAGATACTTCATTCGGTCTGCACTTCCACATTAGCTTGCATGATAAGAGTTCTGCGATGAATCAAATGTTTTGATGTTGAATGGTCGAGGTTTGATACCCTCGATTTCCTTTCGTCAGCCCGAAGCGTTCCTTTATGCTCTGTGCTAGCTTCGTGTCTTCATGTTTTCCCATAAACTCAATGCTAGGATCAGGCCCTTCCTTCAGCAAGCCCGTAATCCGGTGAATGAGTTCTCCATTGATGGATATTTTCTGGTTTTCGATCCATAAGTGCCCATCATGCACCAACGCCAATAATTGCTTGACCACCACGGTCACCTGTGTGCTGCGACCGAAGCGGGGAACATTGAGCATCTTCAACAAACCAGCTTTCTCCAAGCCAGCAGCCCACTGTTTCACTTCTAATAATGTCGCTCCAGTCTTCGGATAGTGGACAAAGTGCAAGTATGTCCCAGGTACGAACTGTGGGAATTTCCCATGATCATTTGTATCGTGGTCTGCGTACTTCAGCCGGTCTATTTTCCCTGTCATTGTCCCGACCAACTGCACACCCTTTGGCAGCGAAGGGGTGCGTAAAGTGAACTTGGAATTCCGCCGAGGTGGCTGAACTCCTGGTCGAATAGGCGGAAGATATGGTGGATGCTGCGATGCAATGTTCTCATCCCCTTCAAGTGGGATCTCTGCTGAACCAAACAGATTCATCTCAGGATCCTCTGGTGTTTTCCCTGATTGCTTGTGTCTGTCTTCGTTCCGCTTAGAACGAACTTTAGGCTTAAACTTCTTCCTGGTAGATCGTGTCTGCATTGGCTGAGTCGGTGCTGGGAAAATCTCTTCATGGGGTGTAGATGCAGGTGGGGTGCTCATAAGGTTCTCCAGACCCCTCAGTTCAAATTCTCTTAATAATTCCTAAACTTCACGATCAGCTGACATGGACATAATTGTAAAACTCAAGAAAATGTGTAATGCGAAATGCGCAGGGCTGGGTGTCTTCTTATAGAATCCAACGACCAAATCTGCCATAACTGTGCATTGAAGACACCAAATCTGATAGAGATCTTGTCCAAACGGTGGTAGATTTCCCAAAATCTCATCATTACAGGCAGTTAATACGGTTAACGTACTGGCACTGCCAAATCTGATTTTCCCCAACGGTTGCATTTTAAGCTCCGACATAGCTTTCCTTCTTTGACACAACCAGTAACTTTGGCTGCGCCACAATAAGGACCTTTGACATTTCCTGGCACCGGTTTCGACAGAGCTTCAAGCTTCGACATGCGACAGAATGTCTTCCACAGCCTCAATGATTCTTGCAGTGAGCATCTTATCTAACTTCATCCTGAATTTTTCTTTGTACTTGGGGTTCAACCTATAAGGGAGTTGTTTCACAGGCTTCGCATCAGGTTTCAAAGCGATTTTTATCACTCCTACATCACCAAGGATACCTTTCATTTATGAGAACTTTGCTGGAAATAGATCCTGGTACTCATGGAGAAGTTGGGTCACTTTGCTCACCATTTCTTCATCCCAATAATCTCCAATGGTAGCATACTTAGGAATTTCTTCTGATCCAATGTTTACTTTCCTTGTTTTCAAGGGCTGAGTCACTTCAAGTGCTTCGACTGCTGGTCCATGTACTTCGCAGTGTCCTTCTGACTCAGGAATGTTAATGTTGTGCGGGTCATCATACTTGTCAATTGCGAGGTTATAGCATTCTACTGCATTAGATTCTTGTTCCTTCCAATCAGGTTGGTACTCTGCTATTTCTTTATCATCAAACACCTCAGTATGGATCAATCTAACAGCTGCGTCCAAAGCAGGGCAAACCTCATTAATAGCAAATGTGAGCATAAAACTATCAACAAGACTATCCCAGCTTACAGTGCCATGGCGAAGCTCCACCTCTGCATAACAGTTCTTTGCTATAGGTTCCAGAGTGTGTATAAACCTATGTACCCATTCTTCATGAGGTACATGCTTCCATGCTTCGTAGCACTGCTCCACATGTTCCTGAGGGCTAGTCTTACCATTAAATCTGCTTCGCACCTCCTGAGGTTGATCCATGAATCTCAGGCGAAGGAACTTTTGACAAGCTCCCCAACTAGGGATATACTTTTTGTGACCATTCCACCATCTGGCAGCTGTGGCTCTGAATACTGAATCTAGAGTCTCCATTTTCTGTGAGTCTGGTACTTGCTTTGAGAATCGTACAATAAACTCTTCTGGTTCTGTCAAGCCATCAAAAGTAGGTAAAAATCTTATCTGTGAGCCAAGCCATCTGAGAGACTTGGTAATTCTTGCGCATCGATGTCCATGTAGCTCATAAAGTCTATTCTGCCAATTCTCTAAGCCTTCGTCTGAATCAGTCATGCAAGAACTGTCACACTTCCAATCCATTATACCTTCAGTAGTAGGGTTAACATAGTCTTCTTCTTTAGCTGTGATGTTGTAGATATGATCCAAAACATCCTGATCTTCATCTCTGACTGGATCTGTGTACCTTTCTCCTTGAGAAGGGTCCAAGGGTACTATGACTCTCAAGCCTTTTCCTTCAAAAGTCATCTGCCTATTCTTAAGGTTGATTATTGCATAATTCTCTATTGCCCATTCAATTCCTAGCAACGCTGGGTAGGGGTTGCTATCATCAATTATTTCAATGACTTCAAAATATGCTAAGGTACTAACTCCATCAATGTCTATTGGGACACTAGGGAATCTTCCTAGGGGCACAATCTTCTGCTGATTGGCTAATCTCAACTGTATAGGGGACCATTGAAGGGTAGGTTTTCCCATTTGTTCCCATGTCTGCTTAGGTAAGACATTTACTTCTGAGCCCAGGTATAAAACGATATCAGTCATGTCATACTCTCCTATCTGAGCATGCAATCTCATTTCTCTTCCAGTCCTTCTAACTCTATTAACAATTTTTTCTTTACCAGAGCTTCACTGAGGTTCGCAAGAAGCAATAACTTTCTGTAACTCATTTAAAGCATTCTGATTTCTTAAGAGCTTCATACAACTTTGTAAAAATTATGACAGTGTACTTACTTTATCCGTCGAAGCTTCTTGATACTGTGACTGCTGTTGATGCTGTTGTGCAGGTGCTACTGATGTGCTCGGATCAGCAAAGTCTTCTTTGGCTTCCATAAATGTTTCTTTTTCTCTTCCCACATCGAAGGTTGGAATTTTCTTTGGGGTCTTACGAACCCAAGCCTCGTCAGGGTGTCTCTCCTTATTCTGCACTTGCGTCATAGCTCTACTCCTTGTAACAACATTAATGGCTGGGACAGGTCATTGCTCTACAGCAATCATCTGAATATTCTGGGTAGGAGCGCCATTTCTTTCTTGTATCTTGGCTATCAGCTGTGGGCATTGCTCAATGACATGATCTACTGCTCTGCAATATTGACATGTCGTAGCTGGGTTCTGACAGTCTCTAGCTACATGTCCTGCCTGATTACAGTTATAGCAAACAACCTGGCCTCGACCCCTTCCAAGCATACCACCACGACCACGACCTCTGAAACTACCTCGACCACCGCGGTAACCATATCCATCATTGCCTTGTGCATCGTTTTGTACCCTATAAGCATCATAGGTTCACTCTGTCATAAGGTCAAAGCTGCAACATTCATCTTCGTTGTGTCCTACTGACTTATAGAACTTCCAATAGGGATTCTTGGGTACTTGAACATATCTCTGCAGCAGATAGCAGTCTTCAGGTCGATGCTGGCCAGTTGTTCTACAGATCTCACAATATAGAACATTAGGGTTAAACGGGTTTGGCGCACCAGTATTCAGGCAATTTATTAACGCAGGACACTGTTCTTTGTCATTACCTTCTGTCTTACATCGTGTACACCAAACCTCTTCTCGAAGATATTTCCCTTTTTTCATGTCGTGCAGCTCCAAAGCCATTTCTGCTAACTGTGCTTGTATTTGGGCTATTCCAGAATTATCTCCGACAGGAGCTGTCTCAAGTTTCATAGCGATTTCCAAAGCTTCTTACCAATCAGCAACCTTTTGTTGCATAAGTGGAGTCCTGATATGAGGTAATAGGGCTGTAATGAACCATTCTTTATGCTGCGCTGGTCCAATAGTGAAACTAACTTGATCCAACAGGACTTTGAACCTTTGATCAAAGTCCCAAACTGATTCACCTCGCCTCTGCTGAATCTCTTTAATTTCAGTTATACATTGTGACTCTGATTTAGGCTTCTTGAACTCTTTCATCATTGCTGTTTTAATATCAGCCAAGACATGGTTCTGAGTACTGGAAAACTTCATAAACCAGGTCAAGGCTCTGTCTCTAAAAGAAGTGACCAACTGTTCTCTTCTTATATCTTGATCCATAATGTTCTTAGCAGTCCAAACAGATTTACATAAGAACCAAAACTGTTTAGGATCCTCTGATCTAGTTCCTTTGAAGACTGGGAGCTTGATATCATCATTCATATGGTCCATAGTGGATCGAAGGGGGGAGAACTTACTGGGGTAAACTGACCTGCGACAGGAATACTCGGGCTAGGGTTACTTTCAGACTACGACGAGTTCTCAGGGGTAACAGATCTGCGCTGCGGAGTTATAGGAGGGTTTCTAACAAAAGAGGTTTCTTCAGATTTAGGGTATAGGATTCTAGGTTTCTCTTGTATCTTTTACCGCTTCGCAGCAAACCACTTTGCTCATCGAAGTTACTTTCACTTCGAAACATAGGTTAGTAGCAATAAATCTAGCAATATAATTATATAAGCAATATGCCTTTCTCAGCCAAGAGCATTTTAATTTGCAGACTAAATGAATTTAGGTACTTACCCCTTGGTCCTTTGAAAAACTGTCGTTCAGCTTCGCTGAAGGAAGTACTTGTGTTGATGGCGAACTCCGTCACAAATGCTTCAAGGGTTTGCGTTGTCCAGAAATCAACAGCTCGTGATATCGCGTTGTTCAATCTTTTCAATATGTTAATTCATACGGGGGTCCAATCAGGAAACTGATCTTCCTTGAAGTTTGTCTTTCTTTCTGTCAACCTGGATAACCACTGGTGCAATTCTATGTGGATACTACCAAAGAAAATTTCATAAATATCAGTAAAAACGTACCTTTACAAAAATTCATCTGAGCTATGACGAGGATCCTTATTTTCTTGTTCAGCAAATTTCTGATAGGTAGCTTCAATCCAGTCACCGATTTCTTTTACTGAGGGCCTCCAAAACATAGCCCTTCAGGTACAACGTAGATCCCTCTTAAAGCAGATACCAAGTTCAACCGGCAACAGAACCAAATTGTTGGGCTTAGGGAAGACCCGGGTTTTATACTATTATCTTCGCACCAACAAAAGACCCATAGTGTTGGCCCTTTCGGCAACAACCTGTGAACATGTTGCAGTCTCACTCGAAACAGCTATGGGGTGCCGCAGAATCAGGTTTCTGCAAGCAGAAGAGGGATATTACTGTACCTTTAGCCTTAACAACAAATATTTATACAAAATAGAGCTTCGACATTCACTTAAATAGATTCACAGTTAGATAAAAGACGTTTCTTGCTTAACCCTTAACTGGGAATTCACAGCGAAGTTAATATTTAACAGTGATCTTACTTTAGCATTCACCTACTTATCAAAAGCATAAAAACATAACAGAAACAACACAAAAGAACCACCACAACACAAGATATAACGTGGTTCACACTTAGTGTAGGGGATACGTCCACAGAACTGTGTTTATATTCAACTCTTTACAAAATCACAGTTCTGATCTGCGCACTCAGCTGCAGATCCTCTTAATCACCCAAAACTGCGCACTTAGCTGCAGATCTGCGCACTCAGCTGCAGAACCTTTCTTACAAAAACCCTCTGCGCACTCAGCTGCACAGGCCATCCACGCACACAACTGGAACTTAACCTTAGACCAAAATAGGCCTTCACCTCAATTTATCATCATAATAGAACCTACTATAACCTTACTTGACTCCTTTACATGAGTGCCTTATTTATACAAGTGCACTATTACAATATCATGGACTTAAACCATGGGTACCCGTAAATCATGGGACATTTACAAAAAGAGGGGCTTTGACTCAACCCCGACACCTCTAAGACTATTTTGAGTCGCAACTCTGCTTACAAGCTTCCACAAAAACCACGGAGTTACCAAAATTAATGACCGTTAAGGCGCGCGCCCCAACAAACTCAAAGTACAAAGAAAACAAATAAGATAACCCACTAGGAGAGTTGAAACCTTCTCGATACTCATAAATATTTTTTTAGATAAGATATTGTCTATTAAGGGACAAGTCACTACAGGAACAAAGGACATACCTGAGAGAGAGAATACATTAAATTACTATATGCTTAGTTAACTATAGTAGTAGTCAAGGTAACCTATTCGACAAGCAAGGAATCCCAAATTACTAATTCCATTATCCTAGTGAGTAAATAAGTGATTTTACTCATACTAGCTATATAGTTCCATGGCATGGTATGATTTCTCATGTCTAAGTGGAATACCCTTGTGGTAATAACTATATAATATAGACTAATTAATGTATTAGGTGATGATGATATATTATAAACTAATAATCAAGGGATATCCCTTTTCAACCTTGTGGGAATAACAATACAATATAAAATAATCAATCAATATGGTGATTACTATATAATATGATTATACATTAAACTAATATAAGGGATTAATATTTCTTTGAAAAAATTATGTTATGTTTCTTTCATGGAATACCCTCACACGGGCCAAGGGAAAAAAAGAAAGGATTATGGCACATATTTACAAACCAAAAATCTTGGAAATCCCTATTGTCCACCACCCATGATGCAAGTTGAGGACCTCAAGACCTTAGATGACGTTGAAGATGGAGCTCGATATCGTTGATGCCACCAATGACCATGGCGATGCAGGTCAATTCCAACACCAAGTATGTGGTTAGAGTGGAGTTCACATTGTTCGATTTCAAAGGAGTTTATACATTACCAGGGTTATAAAATCCTTAATTGACGCTAAATGTTTGGCTTAGGCAAGAGGGGAGAGGGTTTCTTTGGGTCTGAGAGACCCCGATGGAATGGGGGCATGAACTCGAGGGTTAGGGAATTTAATAACTCACGCCAATTGGAAATGAACTTTGGGGTTTGGAAAGTTTAAAAGAGGTATATATTTGGGCTTGTAGCATTAGAGAAAAGCACAACAATTGATAGAACTTGGAGGCTCTTGAATATGTGGGCGAGGGATTCTACAACAACAGAGTACAAATCTACTTCTCCTTCTTAGTTTGGGGCTTCCTGAACTGAACCGTGACCTTCTTGGGTCCGCTTGAAGTGAATTGTGACCTTCTTGGGGATGCTTGGACTAAACCGTGACCTGTATGAACTAGCTTGAGCAAGTTGTGAGATATTTAGGGATGCTAGAAGGTCACACCCATAACAAACATAAAAAGGGTTAATGTACCTCACTATGAGGAGGAGCTAGCATAAATACCATTCTAGGGTCAACATAATATCACAAGTCAACAACAGGGGTCATAACAAAGTGGGAAAACAACCCCTACACCAACAATACCAATGTGTGTCAACCAAGGTTGGAGAATAAACCTTTTACTCATAGGACCAAGGTGTACCATCAAGGTGGGGAAACAACGCTTTTACGCAAAATACCAAGTTGTCAAACTGTTATATTCTCTCACAAGGTATAAAGTCCATAAGTGTTCCATACCACAACAATATGTTTTATCATCACCATATAAGGAAGGTCCACACCACATCAAATTTACAAGAAACCAGATTAAGCAAAAAGCCTTAAACTTACAAGAAACCATATCATCTATGAAACTTAGTAAAACTAAGCTATTATATTAAAATTCAGACTTTAGATATACATGAAAGTTATATGCTTTCGAAAATTAAATTTTGCACCAAAATACTTGATAATACCTCGAAGTAGGATCTCAAACAAGGATGAAACAAGAATCTATAAAACCAAAAAGATGTCTAGATTTTAAATTCAACAATAACGTTATAAGGAAAAATACGAATTGTATATAACAAAATACATTAATAGTTTATAAAAATAGAGGATAATATCCAAATAACATCACCTGTTCTGCTTTAATTATTTGTGCTGCTTAGACAATCAAAGTTTACATTCCCACCTTTCAAGTAAGAAATAAAGTTTGCTTCTTTGGCAGCATCTCGACTTCAAATCCCCATACACATCTATGTCTGTTATCCCTCTTTCAAGTGCCAACTGCACTAGAGTGCCAAAGGCCATAAATGTGCATTTTCATGTTCATAAACACGCCTAATTAAATAACCGTGCATTAATCAACAAAACATCTGGAGGGCATAACACAACATGCCATGAAAAAAATCTCACAAGGTAAAATAAATTGAATACATATTCTACCCTTGTGGAAATAATGTTTTGCATATTCAAATTCTATCTGAGAATTTGATCTACAACAAGATCTAGGAGTGCAAGAGACTCTCACAATTTGAGTTACTTTGCAAAAAACAACAAAAAGATTGAAAGAGGAACACCATTTACATACACGTGAAAATGAAGTGGATATTATTGAAATGTTTAACATATGAATGTGTTAAGAACAACTATATATTACATCTGGATCAATTCGTGAGTCTTAGGAATCCAAATTTGAGTGTACATGTGACATGGCCAAAATTGACCTCAATACCCCCTAGGTGGACCAGTCAAGCTCCAACTCAGCCCAAATAGTCACGAATCCTCATGTGAATGTTGTTGAAGTGTGATGGGGAAATAAATTACTCCAAGTCATGCATGGGTGAGAAAATAGAGGTGTGTGGGAGGCTCAATGTGACAATAAATGCTCCTAGGAGAGCCAAAATTGACAAAGTGCATCATTAGCTCCCCTAGTGAAATCCATATTCCTCAATTCAAGGAGATATCACTCCAAGGAATTAAATGAGGGTGCACATGTGTTGGGTTGACCAACTATAGCACTGGTGCATGTGTGAATGGTATGCAAAATAACCAGTTCATCCCCTAGATCAAATTCCCTAAGTCTAAACCACAACAACTTAATGCTTACAAACAAATGAAATTGACTAAGGTATAAACTAGGTACTAAGGCTGGACTACTGTTCTAACACCTCCCCTTAACCATGAATTAGTACAAATTAACCAAATTATTATGGATTCCTTGGAAACAAAGTCTCAAGTCACCTCATAGAACATAAATTTATTTGTCCATAAAAAATGAGCAAAAGAGGAAAACCACACGGTAACAAAACTTCCCCTAAAAAATGGACACGGGGCTGAAAACTTGTAAGTGAATGGAAGTCATCACCATCCATCATTCATTGCAATCAATGATCTCAAGTAATTTAAGTTATTCTCAGTAAAAATCTTGGTGAATATGTCAGCAGTTTGCTCGGTGGATGGGCAATACTTCAAGTCAATCACCCTGTCATGCACTAAGCCCCAAATGTAGTGCATATGGATCTCTATGTACTTGGTCCTATGCCTATGTAATGGAAATGTATATTTCTTGATGGAAATTTTATTGTCACACCAATTTATAGTGGGTGAATCAAGCGTAACATCAAGCTCTCGAAGAATGCCTTGCAACCACACACATTGTATGGCTGCATTCACTGCTCCCTTGTATTTGACCTCAACTAAAGAAAGATAAATTGTCTGCCATTTATTACTTTACCAGAAAATGGGACCATAAAAAAGCATAAAAATAAAACCTCAAGTGGAATTTCTGTCATTGGGATCTCCAGTCCAATCAGAATCAGAAAATCCTACTAGTTCTAGTGGAGAACTAGCTTCATAGTGTACCCCGAAACTCCTAGTTCCTTGAACATACTGAAGGATATTTTTGGATGCCTTCCAAAGGACCTCATGTGGCTGCTGCATATACCTTTCTACAACACTAAAATCTTAATCTAACTCAGTTTTGGTATGTGTAAGGTACGACAAACTATCAACTAGCTGCCTGTACAGTGAGAAATCTACCAAAGGAGAATCAACAAATTCACCTAGTTATATGCCAGAAAGAAATGGGAGCTTTGCTGCCTTACAATCAAGCATTTTAAAATTTGTTATCAGGTCTGAAGCATAATTATGTTGGATGAGCATGATGCCTCTTTCATATTTCTCAATTTCCAATCCAAGAAATTGTTTTAGCAATCCTAGATCAGTCATTGCAAACTTAGTGTGTGTAGATGCCTTAATTGATCAAATTTGTTTGGTGCAGCTCCCTGTAATTAAGAGGTCATCAATACACAATACAATAGCCTGAAATACATCATAATTTTTCTGCAAATACACATTTGGATCATACTTGCATTGAATGAAAACAATTGAGAGCAAAAAACTATCCATTTTAGCATACCAAGCTCTTGGGGCTTGCTTGAGCCCATAGAGTGACTTATTAAACCTGCAAACAAGGGAAGGATCCTCTTGGAAAACTTAAAGTTGATGCATGTATATCTCTTCCTATATTTCACCATGGAGGAATTTACTCTAGACATCCATGTGGTGAACCTCCCAACATTTACTAGCAGCAATGGCTAAGACTAGCCTGATTGAATCCATCTTTGCAACCAGTGCAAAGGTCTCGGTATAGTCCACTCCTTGGATTTGAGAAAATCCTTTAGCAAATAATATGTCCTTGTAATTAATATCAGAACCATTTGAAGCAATTTTGGTTCTAAATACCCACTTACATTGCACAGGCTTCCTCTTAGGAGGCAAGGGAACCAATTCCCGTGTCTCATTCTCTTGGAGAGAATTGAATTCATATTGCACGAATGATTGCCACCTTGGATCATGAAAAGCTTCCTGATATGAATGTGGATCATATATAGTCATCATATAAAAGTTCTCAACAAGAGAAATTTCACTTGCACAAGTAGCATTGTGAAATTGGGATCTTGTTTTCCTAGGATCTAGAGGATTGCCTGCTAGATCCCCAGCAGCTTGTATGGTTTTCTCAGCCCATTTGGGCCTTGAAGGTGAGTCATGTACATAAATGTCATCTTTAGCAATTTAATTATCAGAATTATCAGAAAAATCAGATCTTGAATCATTACTTACATCATAATGGTGTTGGGGAGAAGAGCATTCCCCCGGTGCTAGCTCAAAATATGGTATGATCTCCTCTTTGAATTACACACTCCTCTCAATAAAAGTATTGTGTGTGGATATCTAAAAGAGCTTATAACCCATTGTGTCTTCACCAAAAAAACCATGATACATTCTTTTCTCTATGGCTATAATTCCTTCCTCTTTTCTGATGGAATTTGAGCCCATGCCCTTGAGCCAAAATCTTGAAATGTGAGATGTTTGGTTTGTGACCAAACCAAGCCTCATAGGGTGTTTTCCCTTTCACTGATTTATGCAAATACCTGTTCTAAATATATGAAACGCAGTTGATGGATTCATCCCATATCTTAGGACTCAATTCCTTTTCCTCAATCATGCATGTAGCCATCTCTTTGAGAGCCCTATTTTCCCTCTTTGCCACACCATTTTGCTGTGGTGTGTAGGGGACATAATATTTCATTTGGATGCCACATTCCTCAAAAAGATGCTGCATATTTTATTGACATATTCCTTATCATTATCAGTCCTAAGCATTTTAATCTTGTTCCCACTTTGGTTCTCCACTAGGTCCTTCCAAATATTCAATGTCTTAAAGACTTCATATTTTAACTTAAGGAAGTACACCCAACATAACCTTGAGTAACCATCTATGAAAGTGAGAACATAACTTGATTCTCCATAGGAGAGAGTGGTAATAGGACCAATGAGATACGAATTTACCAATCCAAGTGTTTGTGTAGCTCTCCTTTCCTTCCCCTTCTCATAGCTGCGCTCTGGATTCTTTCCCAGTACACAACCAATGCATGCACCATTGGAAGATTTGATAGGAGGAAGCCCTTCCACCATCTTATCCTTGCTGAGTGCTTGAAGGTATTTGTAGTTCATGCGTCCAAATATCTCATGCCATAGCTTGGAGGTCTCATTGGCATGATATAGAAGCGCTTTCCCACTGGAATTTGCAAGAAATTTGGATATTTTATACATTCTAGCTTGGTGATTTGCATACCCCAATGCCACAACTTGGTTGGAGGATATTTTTGCTATCTTTACCAAATCTGGAGTAAATGTTACTCTCTTGTCTTCTCCATTATGTGTCATTTGGTATACTGACAACAAATTGGCTTCCAAATTAGGTACATATAGGACATCATTGAGATATCCATGGTCAAGGTCGATCCTGCCAACTTCGTTGGTCTGGATCTCAGAGTCATCTCCCATTCAAACATCTGGGCCAGTATTTGAATGCATGGAAGTGAAGAGCTATATGACAGAGGCCGTATGCCTGGATGCTCCCGAATTAATGATGAAGTTGGATGGATCAGAAGAAACTGCAACCAAGGCATGGCATTTCTCCTTGTTGTCAGAACCTGAGCTACCAAGTTTCTTCCTTGTGCCATCTGGGACAGGGATGTTGTTTTTCTCCAGTAGATGTGCCATCATGTTAATGGTCTTCTTCATGCAATATCTCTCTATATTTCATGCCTTGTGGCAATAGGTGCATTTGGTTTTCTCCTTTCCTTTCCTATCCTTGTCCTTTCAAGGATTTGAACCCCCTGTTATACCCAAATCCTGTCACCAACATGTGGTGAGATCCTTAAACACCTATGTTTTCCCTAAATCCCAAACTTGGAGTGGAAAATTGTTTGGATATCAATTCTACATAAAAAACCCTAGCACCGCTTTTTCCATTTAGCTGATGAGCAGTACCTTGTTCAACACCGCCTGAGTCCTGTAATAGAAAAGTGGTGCCACCACGTATATGCTTTGTTCTTGAAGCAGTTCTTTCCCTTCATCGCTCTATCATAAAGGAACATAAGCGGTACCCTTGGTAAAATTGGAAAAAAGAGGATTCTCGAGGCTTCTAGAACATGAGCCTTGTGTCCTCCCTTATCCCTATCAATCTGGGTTGGTTGGAGTCGAGATCCCTCTTGGTAGGATCTTATGGCCACCTCACCCACAATTATATCAACTATCCCTATCCATTGAGCCTTATAAATACAAGCTCATGTCCCATAGTTGAGGAAGAGAACTGAATGGTAATGTTATGTTGTTGAATTGACCATCTAGCCCAATCCATTGGAGAGCACAAGAGAGCAAGTTGGAGTTATCGGGGATGAGGTGTTTGTCTTGTGGAGGAGTTTGTCAACACTAAGGCAATGGTTGTAAGCTTCTTCATTCATTTCTTAATGCAAAGCTGATTTCCATCCCACATATCTGTTGTACTGATCTCGCATGTATATGTTACTGGATTCCTTAGTCACTAGTATGGATGTGTGAATAATGTTTTGGTAGCTTTGATGTTCTTGTTTGTTTGACATGTTCTGCAGGTACACAGGTTCATCATCAAAGTGTTATTCCAGGTGTTCACAACATTCAGGGAAGGTTTTCATCCTTTGCCGTTCACTTATTTGTTCTGGATTTGAACCATTCAGACCAGAGGAACAACTTCTGTCTGCAGAAGGTGCAATATTCCTGACAACAAATTTGGCGACTCCGTTGGGGAACAAAGCAAATTTTAGTTGATCTGATCTTCCTCAGCCCTTGAACACTTGTCTAAATCCAAGCTCTAGTCTGTAACTCTCTTCAGTTAGATCTGCCATCTGAATTAGTGAAGTTTGGTTTGAAACTTTCAGAGCTATTCAGATCTGAATTATTTTGACTTTATATGCTCTGTTTTATTGTCAATTAATTAGTCTTTACCTTGATCTGAGCAATTTTTAACTTGAAATCTCGTTCTCTTTGTGTTTTGGATTTATTCAGGGAACCGCACATGTGCTGTAGGTAATAAGTGGTGCCACCATCTGAACCCTGTTAGCCATAAGTGGTGCCACTGCCCGAGTGCAATGATCCAGAAGCGATGCTCATCCAGAACTGCTCTATAAAAGACCCCTCCAGCGCGGTGCCAGGTAGGCCTTGTTCCAGAACTTGTTTTTTGTGATTTTTGCAAAAAGCAGGGTTTTTTGTGTGCTTTCAGCCCTGCACTGTCAGGCTTGTTTGTTTGAATGTGAATGTTCATGGTTGAAATTTGTGTGGTGAAAACTTGTTTGATTGAAATAATTCAAAAGCTAGGTTAGGCTTGTTGATTATTCGTTTGATTTCATGCTTGTTGGTTGTGATTCTGAAAGGAATTGTTGAAAGCTTAAGTTTCAGTTAGATCTCTTTTCGTTTCATTTATAAAGACTGAAATAAAAACCACTTGCTTATCGTCTTAATTTCATTTTTTTTCATAAAGGACTTCTTTTTGCTTTTAAAAAGAAATTTTTTGTTGAGATTAGGTCATTATTATTACTGAGCATAGGGCACTGGATCTCTGATTAGCCTCACAAGCTTTCAGGTTCCCTTTGTTCTTTTGTCTCTCTTGCATTCGTACTGTCTCATCAAAAGAAAAAATAGTGTAGTTTTAAGTTAGATCTATCTATGTTTCAAAGAAAAATCGAAAAAATAGATTGCATATGCATGTAGAGTGCTTGTTGTTTTTCTTTTAGGAAAAGAGACTCTTACCCATATGATTGCTTTCAAAAGAAAAATGACTTTGGAATGTGTTGCTTGACTTTGGAT
The DNA here is from genome assembly GCA_001517045.1 of Pseudotsuga menziesii. Lineage (NCBI taxonomy): Eukaryota > Viridiplantae > Streptophyta > Pinopsida > Pinales > Pinaceae > Pseudotsuga > Pseudotsuga menziesii. The sequence goes on along the minus strand of LPNX010740930.1, from coordinate 552,512 downwards.
TTGATTTGTTCAAAGTAGTTGTTTGGGAATTTTTGGTTTTTAAAATGAAAAGAAAATACTCTCTCTCCCTTTCGTAAGTAGGCATACCTCTAACGGTAAAGTGAAATATTTGCATCTACATATCTGCATGGTTTTACTTTTTTGTCAAAATTCCATGCATTCACCTAACCATCCACTTTAAAATTAACGGTAGTTATAGGCTTAAATTTTACATAGAAATTTGAGTGATAGGCTAGAGATGTGTTCGGGCGTTGTTAAGCGTAGGAGCTGTCGTTACTCATCCACACTACATCCCGGGACTCGCGTGGTTCTTCCACGTACTATCGATATATTGAACGACCTTTCACATACCCTTTAGGTATATAGAAAGGTACTTCATGTACTCGATTGTATATAGGAAGGCCCCTTATGAATGGTTGTGCATTAGACATCACTACTACCGATTTGAGCTCTCACGTACTTTCATATATCAGGAGACCCCACTAGGATACCTTATCTATCTGAGAAAATCCCTTTGGTCGTCTTGCTTGGAGCCATACACTGAAAACAACATTCGGGGAGATTACTATGCATGTACCCTTGTGGTATATCACGAGTGGCACCTTCTTGACAATCCTGGTGAGAGACCGGACTATCTAAACTCCTCCTGTCATTTAAGTTTGCTTGTTTGGCTTGTAGCTTGAGTGGGGAAATTTTTGGTGTGTTTTTTCTAGTTTTAAAACCCTAGGTTAAATAAGAACTGTGCAAACTGGTTGAATTAAGACAGTCCAGAAGAGTACAGGGATTGCCACCTGATTTTACTCTTGTTTTAGGAGAAGATCCTATGGAAGCTATCGACCAAGGAGATGCTACCAACTCCCAATCGGGAGAAAATGTGGTTGCAGAAAGCGGAGATCCATATCCTTCGCACGGTCCTCCCTTGGCTCAACAACCTTCTAGGGGTAATACTTTTTTCGATTCTCCCATTGAAGGCCATGTTGATGATACTACCCATCTAGATTATGGTCCCAATGCTTCATTTTGGGATACCTCTATGGGACATGCTATTGCTTTGTTTGGAACCCACCCAACCTCTTATGCAGAAATTTCACCAAATGAAGAAGAACGTAGACAATACCAGGCAGCTATTCTCTGTGCAAGATAACTTGAGAAGAAAATAGATAACATATTGGGTACACCACCACCTCGCTCAACAGTTTTTCTTGCTGGATATCGCTCACTTGCTGATTCTATGAAACCCATTGAACCTATTCTAGATCGCGCTATGACTCAGTATAATCTAGGTCAACCTACCAACCTCACCACCTCCCATATTATGTCTGTTCCAAATCCTCCTGGGTCTTTCGCACCTGGGGAACAACATTCAATTCCTGTTTCATCAATACCTTCTAGTGCCGGGGGGCAACCCCTAGCATGACCTACGTTACCTATCACTGGAATTGTAGCTAGTCATGGATAGACCTATAGTATAGAGAAATCTACAGTCTATGTACCTCCTACCCATTCGAATGTGGTTAAACCCCCATCCATTTCAGGTCAGCCCTTGGGGGCACAACCTGTAACCAATCAAACCTCTTGGGGGTATGGTTACACAACAAATCAAGTACCTGTAGGAAATGTCAATTACCAACCTGCCCCTACAAGAATGCCTTATGTTGGAATTCCATATCCTTGTAATACTTTCACTCCATGGGGGCAACCTAATTGGTCCTACATGCCAACTATGGGAGGGATACCTATACATACTGCGGGGGGTGACAGAGGACCACCTTACGGAGGTCCTCCCTCTTGGGGGCCTAATGGTCCTGGAGGGCCTGACGACTTTCCTTCTTGTGGTCCTAAAAGTCCTGGTGGTCCTGGGGGGCCTGGTGGCTTCCTTCCTAATGGTCCCGGAGGGTCTGGTGGCCCTCCTCCTAGTGGTTCCGAAGGCTCCGGAGGTTTACCTCCCAGGGGTCCTGGAGGGTCTGGTGGTCCTCCTCCTGGTGGCCCAGGTGGTATTGGTGGTCTTGACGATCCTGGTGGTCCCAGAGGCCCTGGTGGTCCTCCTCCTGGAGGCTCCGCTGGTCCTAACGGTCCCGATCCTGGAAACCAACCCCTTATGGGTGGATCTTCCGGCGGTTCTTCATCACAATAGTCGTTTCAACAACCTGTCTATCATTCTACTTACGGTCCTACTGGTACTTATATTGCCTATCAATACTACCAGTACATACAACCTAATCACTAGTTACCTTTCCTAGAAACTTTGGACTTGCTTGATTTGTTCAAGTTGATTAATGATCCCATTCGACATAACCCCTCGTGGCCTCCCATTCCGGTAAAGTTACCATTGGACATTCCAAATTTCGATGGGAAGCAGGGAGATGATCCAAAAAATCATGTCATGACATTCCATTTGTGGTGTTCTTTGAAGTCCCTAATGGATGATTCAGTTCGTTTAAGACTCTTCCAGCGAACTTTGACCAATACCGCCGCGAAATGGTACATTGAACTTCCACAACATTCGTTTGTGGATTTTGGTTCTTTGGCAACTATCTTTCTTACACACTTCCAACTTCCTATCCGCTATGAAACCGGTACAGATCTCTTAACTTCTCTGTGTCAGAACACCTCCACCCACATATCAGATCATATCCATGAGTGGAGAAGGCAGAGAAGACTTATTAAGGCTCCTATCCCGGATCAATTGTTAGCTGATTGGTTTACTAAATCTTTGTTGCCTCCAATCACCTGAGATGTGGCTATGGGCGGTGCCGTTACTGAAGAGCAAGCCATTAGTCAAGACCAATATCTGGACATGGTATATTCCCAGTCCGAAACATTGTATGACTTGATCCCTCAAGCTCCTCGCCCAAGCACCGATCCTGCCAAGCCACCAGGAGAAACCCCTGTTGATGGGATTGTTGGTTCAATCCAGTCCCCGCCAATAGCAAAACCTGCCAAGCAACCCCAAACTTCTACCCCTACTACTTCAACTCCCAAGGATTTCACCGAGGTAAATTCCATTTAGAGTACACAAATTCCCGACAAAAATAAATAAGAAAGGTAAAGCCAAAAACAAAAAACCTGGAAACCAATAGGAGAATCCAAAGCCAACCATCAACGAGAATGATAAAGGGAAAAGAAAAACAAAATATCCATGTCTGCTCTGTGGACGTGACCACTTCACGAAAGAGTGTCCTCATCGTGAAGAAATCAATCAATTTCTAAAAACTAATCCTGCGCCAACAGTTCTCACGGATCCTTTTCCCTATCAACAACAACTGATAGAACACATGTCTAGTTAGGGAAATTCTAGTTCTTCAGAGGAAATTCACATGATGTCCTCAGACACTATTAGTTTTCAAACTCAAAGTTAGAATTATGAAAAACCCGCAGACAAGAAAGAAGACAATTCTTCTTCAGGAAAAGCTCCCTCTACTAGTTCTCTTGAGTCCTCGTCTACTGGTCCCCTAACCATCGAGAATCCTAATCTCGACATGGTTTTGCGTCCACCTAAGAGTACTCTTAGGAAGGCTGTTTTTAACCCTAATGCCTGAGCTGGCCAATTTTATAATGTAGTTGAAGATCTTGCTCAGGCACCATGTGCAATGTCTAACTTGGAAGTACTCCAAAGCTGTCCAACGCAACGCAAAAAATTGTTAACCCCGTTAGGATCTTTAGACCTGGACAACACTAATTTGATTCATTTTAATGTTGAGAACTATAAGTCTATACTACCTCACAAACTCGCTTCCCAAATCATAACGAAAGTAGTCGGAAAGAAGGTCTTTAGAACTGTCTTAGACAAAGGAGCTTCAACTTCGGTTTTGTCCCTGTCTTGTTGGAAAGCTATTGGCTCTCCTGAGCTTGTAACATCACCAACGACTCTGAAAGCCTTTGATGGACAAGGTTTCCAGCCCCATGGTCTCATACCAGCCCTTTCAGTTGATCTTGGGGGCAAAACCATTTCCATTCAAGTGGAAGTAGTAGATGCCCCGTTAGACTACAACCTCCTATCAAGAAGAAATTGGTTTTACGCCATGAATGTTGTCGCTTTGACAGTATTTCGAACCGTTCAATTTCTGCATCTAGGAAGGATTGTAACAATTGACCGGCTCGATTTCTGTACGTTGGATGTTACCACCCCTATGGATAATAACATCCCTATGTTAGGCCAGTCCCCTCCTCCTTACCAGTTGATTGGGGTAGGCATGCTGAAGGATTCTTCCCTTATGGGGATTTTTCTGTCAAACCCTCCTAACACATAAACGACGACAGTAAATATGATTTCTTCGTTTGATTATGATCCAAAGGGCAAAAAAATTGTTGGGTCCACCTCGTTGAGTCTGCATGAAACAATGTACAACATTATCCAAACCATTTCCGATGACCACACTAATGACCTTCATCTGGTGGCTTCGGACCCTTACCACCTGCCCTACTGGTTAGAACCCTCTCTTCCTACTCTAGATTATCTCTCCCAGACTTTTCCTTCTGATGAGTCCATTATGGAGATTATGAGTACGAATGAACCTATATGGGAGGATCATCACCATAGATCCTTGTTCCTCCCCAATACCAGTTTGGTAGACCATGATTTTGCATCCCTTTTTACTACTGATATTGTCAAAACACCTCAAACTCCCATATTGTTGCAGAACATAGATTCTGAAGAAAACCTATGCAACATTACTCAAACAAATCCAATTGACATATCAACCAAGCCTGGAACGCTTGAGCATGTTCATGTTGGACAGAACTGCTCTGTAGAAGAATCTGAAGCATATAGAGCACTTTTCAAAGAATTCCGAGATGTCTTTGCCTAGTCCTATGAAGAAATGGTGGGGATAGACCCATCCATTGTGGTTCACGAAATAAAAACCTATCCCATTGCAAAACCAGTCAGGCAAAAACTGAGACAAGTCCATCCACGAAAAGCCGTAGCTATCAAAATTGAAATAGAAAAGCTTCTAAAAGAAGGGTTTATTTATCCCGTACCCTTGACGGAATGGGTATCGAACGTCGTCCCTGTCAATAAAAAGCAGGGCACCATTAGAGTCTGCATCGATTTTAGAGATTTGAACAAAGCTTGTCCCAAAGACAACTTTCCCTCTCCACATATCGACCATATTATCGACAACTCTGCTGGAAGTGTCATCTTCTCGTTTATGGATGGATTTTCAGGTTATAATCAGATTTATATTTTACCCACCGATCAGCACAAGACAACATTTATTTGCTCATGGGGAACCTTTGCATACAGGAAGTTACCATTTGGCCTGAAAAAGGTTGGAGCCACTTTCCAGTGTGCTCTGTCCTATGCGTTTCACGATATAAAACATTATGTAGAACCGTACCTTGACGACCTCCCAACTCATTCACACCTACGGGAGGACCACCCTGGTCATCTTAGAGACATTTTCCTGAGATGCCGTCATTATAACATATGGCTCAATCCTCATAAATGTGTTTTTTGCGTCGAGACGGGATTCCTGTTAGGTTTTATGGTTTCTAAGGATGGCATCCAGATAGATCCATTGAAAATTGCCACTATTCTAGCCCTATCAGCCCCAACCAACCTTCTAGAACTCCAAAGTTTGCAAGGGAAGGCAAACTTCCTTTGCCATTTCGTTTGAAATTTTGCAGAGAAAACATACGGTTATATGCGTCTCCTTAAGAAGGACACTCTGTTCTTTTGGGATGACCAAGCCCAACGGGCCTTTGATAATCTCAAACACGCTTTGAATCACTCACCCGTGATACACCCCCCATATTATTCAAAGGATTTTCTCTTATACATTGCTGCCTCCACTACTACCATCGCTATGGTTTTGGTGCAGGAGAATCCCGATGGTCAAGAGCACATGATCTACTATGCTAGTAAGAATCTCATAGATTCCGAAACTCGATACTCACGCGTGGAGAAATTAGCATTGGCCACGGTCATTACTGTTAAAAAATTTTGTCACTACATTTTGCTCCGCACAACCACTGTATTGGTAGACCAGAACCCTATGTATTACATCCTGACTCGTCAGGTGCTCGGGGGCAAGTATTCTTGATGGATAGTCATCCTACAAGAGTTTGATCTGGAATTTGCTAAAGCTACATCAAAGAAATCCTTGGTCTTTGCTAAGCTCATGTGTGATCTTCCCTGTGCTTCGATGGAATCTAAGCCCAGTGATTCATTCCCGGATGAATTCCTATTCTTGATAAGAACTACTGATCCATGGTATGGAGATTTGCTCATTTATCTCCAGACACAAATATTTCAGCCCACTTTGTCCCGTGACGATCGCCACCGTATCCGTCACCACACAAAATACTACCTCATCTTGAATGACACTTTGTATAGACGTGGTATCGATTCCATTCTCTAATGATGCCTTACCCACGAGGAAGCTGAACAAGTTTTGAATGACTGCCACTCTAGAGCATGTGGCGGTCATCTATCTGGGATGGCTACAGCCCAAAAAATCCTTCACGCTGGCTATTTCTAGCCTTCAATCTTTAAATATTGTCATGAGGCTATTAAGAAATGCCCACCCTGTCAACATTTCTATCCAAAAAAGCGTACCCACCCTGCTTCGTTACACCCCGTCATTGTCGTTGGCCCTTTCACCAAATGGGGGATCGATTATATGCATTGTAAGCCTACCTCAACTAGGGGGCATGGTTACATCATCGTAGCCATCGATTATTTTACAAAATGGGCTGAGGCTATGCCTACATATGCAGAGGACGGTAAGATTACCACTCTCTTCCTATTCAATCATGTGATAGCAATATTTGGAGTCCCGCAGTCCATAGTTACAGATCACGGATCACATTTCCATAATCAAATGATGGAGGAATTAAGTGCCAAACTAGGTTTTTGTCATGAAAACTCTACGCCCTATTATCCGCAAGCTAATGGTCAAGTTGAGGCCATTAACAAAGTTTTGAAAACAATGCTCCGTCGGATGGTTGGAGACCATAAATTCAACTGGCACGATATTCTTTTCTCCGCTCTTTGGGCTTACAGGACTTATGTAAAAACAACTACTGGTTTTACACCCTCCCAGCTTGTTTATGGACTAGAAGCTGTCTTGCCTCTTCAATGTCAAATTCCATCCTTGAACCTTGCTGTCGAACTTCTCCCAAACACTTCCACAGAGGAAGAAATATTTCTCTACTTGAAATACCTCGACGAAACTAGAAGAGATGTTTCCTTAGCCAATTAGGCACATAAGAAATGTGCCAAGGTGCAGTATGACAAGTCTGTCCAACCTCGTGCCTTTAATGAAGGCAACCTAGTTTTAACCTATGATCAGAGATATGAAAAACTAGGGAAAGGGAAGTTCAAATTCATGTGGTACGGTCCTTTTTTTATTTCCAAAGTTTTAGAGAAAGGGGCCTACGAGCTCGTGGACTATGATGGAATCCCCTTAGGACAACCTCGCAATGGGTTGCACCTAAAGAGGTACTATGCATAGATATTTCTTGTATAGTACCTTGTATATATGTATATTACTTGACTTTTTAGTGTGCTTAAGTATTTTCAATATGGTTTTGAGTTTAGTGTCCGTATATGTTTATACCATGTTTTGGTCGTGCAGAGCAGATGGCTTTCTATGGCTTCGCTTGTGGTGCTTGCCGCCACACCTTGAATCTTGCCTTAGCTGCTTGGGTTCTCTATTCCCCAGCTTACGATTTGGTTAGTTCAGGAGTGGTTTGTATTGGTCCCACTACCAACAATATCGTCGAGTATCGAGCAGTCATAGGTCTTCTGACTGAAGCTGCCTCTCAAGATGTTTGTAACTTGGTAGTCTTGGTGGAATCACAACTAGTAGTTTGTCATTTAAAACATGTCTATTACATTACGAATCCTGTGCTTCTCCATCTCTTCCAGAGGGTACGTTTATTAGAGAGATCATTTGAAGCTATTACCTATAGGCATATCCCTAGGGAAGATAATTCAGTTGCCGACTCATTGGAAAATTACATCCTAGACTGGCATATTGCCCATTCATGACGTGAAAATCAAACATGGTTCACTGTAAATAAACTGTAAAAGACACATAAAACTCATATAAATACATTTTCTATTTGAGACATATAGACACCAAAAGTAGAAGTCAAGTGTTTCAGGCGCGGTTCTAGCAGGGTATTGCTTACCCTGCAAGGGATAAGAGTGGTGCCCGCATTCATGGTTTTAGGGCTCGCTCAAATAGCCCAAAACACCTCCAAAAATAAAAAATGAAAGCTTGACATGAAAGAGCAAGGTTCAAGCTTTTACCTGGAATTGACGGTGTGTAAATCTAACGGTAGATGCTCCCGGAATCAGCAATTGAAAATCTGGCCAAGAAACTTCTCCAAAGGCTCTCCACTATTGGTAAATGGTAAAATGTTTTGTTTTTAACTATTTACATAACTTTTATAAGCATTCTAGGTTTTGGCATGTCATAGTTTTTAAAATCTATCAGTCATGATCCTTTAATGTCATTTATTGGAGAGTTTAACAGTTGTTTTTAAGTCATTGCAGGATAACGAGTGGTAGCAGTAAAAGTTTTGAGAGTTTGTTTTTGAATTTTTTGTACTACCATAAAACGAAAAAAGTCTTTGAGCATTTATTACGACACTTTGGTCATGCTCTCCAAACTTAGCACCAAAGGTCCGAGTCCTTTTCCAATTCTTTTTCAGACTTGTAAAATCCTCATCATGAAAAGAGACCTAGTGGAGTCTTCTTTAAACTCTTTTCGGGCTCTTTAAATATGAAAAGATTGTCGAGTGATCTTGTCTTCTTCATGCTCATTAAAGCACTTGAAGAGTCATTCATTTGACGGTAGGTTATCACTTTTTCGGTTCAGATAAACTATTTACGAAAAAGGACCCTATGGAGTCTTCTTCCGTGGTTGTTCAGACTCTCTAAACATGAACGATACCGAGTTAACTTTCATTGGACTCGTTAAATTAAACATTGGGAGACCCTCTTTTGGGAACGAACCCCTCCTCTCTCAGGTTCGTAAAACATATGAGTTTGGACTTGTCTTCAGATGATCTACAATGAGTGTTTGTTACCCTCTTTGAACTTATAAAAATGAAAAGAGGCACTCATCAACCATGATGGGGAAATTATGGGAAGGGAATCATTTTTCAAATAAATGGAAGTTTGTCATTACCTTTGAACATGGCACTTGTCTACATATCATTTCAGTCAATTGGGTATTCAGTTGATTTCTGTGATGATCCACTTTCATGAGTCATGTTACTCCTTTGAGTCTTTCAAAAGAATGCATTGTCCACCGTTTCACTGTGTGTTTGTCTGGTCTAGTCATGCTGCCAAGTCTTTTGTCGTTTCGCCCAACGTTCAAAGGGAAGTTGAAATTTTTTATCTCTGCAGTCAAAACAGTCTCTGTGTCAGTACTTTTGAGTTAGTCTTATGGTTACCTCATTCACATCATTCCATAACTTTGTTCTGAGTTTCATGTCATCGACGTGGGATTCATGATGGCCCTCCTTCGACGAGACTATTCCTGTCGAAATCAGCTCATCATCCGGGAAATAGTCTTAGAAACAAATTTAGTACCTTGAGATCTGTATGCCTTAATGACAGATTCTCTCGCTCTCGACATAGGTTCACATCATTGACCTTTGATCGATAGAATCAGCTGGGTGTTTGACATCAAGTCATCTACTCACACTCAATAGATTGTACTAGGGTACCTTGGGAATCATTGACATCAATGATCATCTCCCTCGCACTTGTTAACGGTTCACATCATTAGCTGGTAATCAAGTGGTTTCTACCATGTTCAACTTCAGAACATTGTAATCACATGGATAGAATTGTACTTTGTGGAAAATGAGATGAAGACCCTAGGTACTTGTTTAGCACTCATTTCTTTCCCCAGGTTGCGATGGAGTTTGGTATGTCTAACATGGATCCAAATTTGTATGGTCATGGCTATGCTCAAATTTGCGTCTGCATGACATAGATCTATGTTGTATGTCTGGTAGCTATGACCAAGTTTGAGTCCTTTATCACATGGATCTACGCTGTATTCTAGTATCCATGGTTGTTTATTCATCTCATGGATCTGCCTTGTATTGGTCTATAGCCATGAGTTGGTTACATTTGTCTATGAGTCAAAAATGCCGATGTATTGCAGATGCCTAGTCGACAACACTCTCTGATAAAGCTAAGTCTTACCTCGAAGTGACAACTTGTTCTCTCAAAGATCTCGCTTATCGTATCCCTCTAAGCTTCATGCTTTGGGGGGCATTCTGTTATACCCAAATCATGTCACCACCATGTGAAGAGATCCTTAAACACCTATGTTCTCCCTAAATCCCAAACTTGGAGTGGAAACTTGCTCTGGATATCGATTCTACAGAAAAAACCCTAGCACCGCTTTTTCCCTTTAGCTGATGAGCGGTACCTTGTTCAGCACCGCCTGAGTCCTGTTATAGAAAAGTGGTGCTACCGCGTATATGCTTTGTTCTTGAAGCGGTTCTTACCCTTCACTGCTCTGTCATAAAGGAACATAAGCGGTACCCTTGCTAAAATTGGAAAAAAAGAGGATTCTCGAGGCTTCTAGAACATGAGCCTTGTGTCCTCCCTTATCCCTATCAATTTGGGTTGGTTGGAGTCGAGATCCCTCTTGGTAGGATCTTATGGCTACCTCACCCACAATTATCGCAACTATCCCTATCCATTGAGCCTTATAAATACAAGATCATGTCCCAAAGTTGAGGAAGAGAACTGAATGGTAATGTTATGCTATTGAATTGACCATCTAGCCCAATCCATTGGAGAGCACAAGAGAGAAAGTTGGAGCTATCAGGGATGAGGTGTTTGTCTTGTGGAGGAGTTTGTCAACACTAAGGCAATGGTTGTAAGCTTATTCATTCATTTCTTAATGCAAAGCTGATTTCTGTCCCACATATCTGTTGTACTGATTTCGCATGTATATGTTACTGGATTCCTTAGTCACTAGTATGGATGTGTGAATAATGTTCTGGTAGCTTTGATGTTCTTGTTTGTTTGACATGTTCTCTAGGTACACAAGTTCGTCATCAAAGTGTTATTCCAGGTGTTCACAACATTCAGGGAGGGTTTTCATCCTTTGTCGTTCACTTATTTGTTCTGGATCTGAACCATTCATACCAGAGGAACAACTTCTGTTCGCAGAAGGTGCAATATTCCTGACAACACCCCCATGGGAATTCTTGGGTCTGTCTTGTTTCTTCTTCTCTAGTTGTTTTGAACTATTGGCTTTACTTACCTTTAGAGGAATTCAAAACACTTGCATCCAAGGCTTGATCCTTGCTTGCTTTGATGGTGCCCATCTAAAATAGCTTGTCCTACTCCTGGGTCAAGGACTCCATGAATATTGGTAGTGTTGGCATTTGGCAATTTTGAATGGTTAGCTTTCCAGAAAGGAATGTGCTAACAAAAACTGAGTATTTTATCCCCAACTTCGAAAGGATTGACAATATTAGTTGTTCTTGTTTCTTCTCAGTTCCACACTGCTTGAGTTGAAGTACTAGAGACTTAACTTTGGTGAAGAAATCCTGGATGGTGTCAAAATGCGCTGAGCTCTGGGTAATGTGCTCACTTTTAAGGTGGTATCCCCTCAAATCATCAGTTTTCCCAAAGAGAGATTCGAGCTTCCACCACACCTCATTTTGGGTTGTCAAACTGTAAACATGAAATAGGAGATCTCTTGAAATGCTTAGACACATCAATCCAAATTCCTCATCAAGTCTAATGAAGTATTTTGACTTCTCTACTGTAGAGTTTGGTTCTACTTCTGTACCCATGGTGACCCTGTAGAGACCCTTATATCTGAGTTGGATGATCATCTCGTCCTTGCATTCGAAGTAATTTAATGGAGTGAGAAAGATGTGGTTTGGCTCCATCTCTGCTTGTGCTAGTGGTGATATTTTGCTGAAAGTACCTGCAAAAACACTCAAATTTATCCAGAAAATTTCTCAAAATGTAGCTAAAACACTCAATATTGATATGCAACTCCAATCATATCTGATACCATGTGAAATTATATCTACAACAAGATATAATAGAACAAGATACTTTCACAATTCAAGTTACTTTGCAAAAACCAACAAAAAACTTGAAAGAGGAACAAAATTTACATGCACATGTGAACTCAAAGTGGATATTATTGAACTGTCTAACATTTGAATGTGTTAAGAACATGCATATATTACATTTGGATCAATTTGTGAGGCTTAGGAAGCCAAATCTGAGTGTACATGTGACATGGCCAAAATTGACCTCAATCCCCTAGGTGGACCAATCAAGCTCCAACTCAGCCCAAACAGTCATGAATCCTCATGTGAATGTTGCTGAAGTGTGATGGGGAAATAAATGACTCCAAGGAATGCATGGGTGAGCAAATATAGGTGTGTGGGAGGCTCAATCTGACAATAAATGCTCATACGAGAGCCAAAAATGACAAAATGCATCATTAGTGCCCCTAGTCAAACCCAAATTCCCCAATTCAAGGAGTTATCTCTCCAATGAATTAAATGAGGGTGAATATGTGCTGGGTTGACCAACTATAACATTGGTGCATGTGTGAATGGTATGAAAAATAACCAGTTCACCCCGTAGATCAAATTCCCTAAGTCTAAACCATAGCAACTTAATGCTTACAAGCAAATGCATTTGACTAAGGTATAAACTAGGTACTAAGGATGGATTACTGTTCTAATAGTCTACATGCTCATACTACAAAGGAGTTCACCCATAAACCCTGTAGGATAACGTTTGTCTGCTCTTATTTTTCCATCAACATAAATAAATCTTTGCATTACAATGGGTTAGAAGCAGAAAATTAAAGAGCTTATATTTTAATGCATTAAAACAATACTAGAAACAAAATAGTACAATTATATATAAATAAGAAAATTGCAAACTTTAAAGCATACTTTTCATCTCTTTCAACTTAATACTCCCAAAGGTCCCCGTGTTAAAGTTGAAAGCATACAAAGACAATGACTAATAGTAGTAGTAAATCTAACTCAAAGTACAAGGAAAACAAATAAGATAACCTACTAGAAGAGTTGAGACCTTCCTTGTAGTCAGAAATATTTTTTCAGACACGTCACGGTTTAGTCCATCCATCCCCAAGAAGGTCATGGTTCAGTTCAAGCAGATCCAAGAAGGTCATGGTTTAGTTCAGGAAGCACCAATAAGGTCACAACCCAGCTTAGGAGGTCATGTTTCAGACTTGATTGGACTAAGATATCTGCTACATTGTTTTAGTGTGCTAAGCTGTAAGAAAGCTATGGGCTTTGTATGGGATACAAAATGAGCTCTAGTTTGTGTGTGGAATGTCATCATTTTTTTTAACAAGAATGACTATAGGTTATATTAGGAAAGCAGTGGTATGGCCACTGTGAAAGAGTCTACAAAATTTCAAGTCTCCTACCTATAAACAGAGTCGAAAAGACACATACTTATACTTAACTAGCTACTGGAAGTCTAATTGACTAAGAGAGTTACTGAGACCGATATACACATGATATACAGTGTAGAGAGAATAAAAAGGCTCTTACAAAACTCAAGAAACCCAGATACAAAGAAGATCCAAAATTACCATGTTAGCCACGGGTCTGAAGAGTCAGCTCTAGAGGTGCAGATGGGTCTACGACCATCTCCATTTCCATCCTTGAAACCTACATCTCTAGCCTTTCGAAATGCATATCCAATTCTGCCAACTGTGCTAGCATTTCCCGATCATATTGCAAGAGGGAATTGACAAAGTCCTCCTGAATTTGAATTATGTCTTTATCCACAAGTTCGACCGGTATCCTCCTTCTTCATCTAGTCGTAGCAGGTAGCGCTTCTGAGCTCTTAGCTTCTTGGAAATATCCTGAATCTCATCCTCTAATGACAAGGGAGGGTTAGCTAGAGCAGTATACTCTCATCTGGAAGCCACGAGGACACAAAGAAACCTTCTAAACTAGAGAACAATAGTTAATCTACCCTTATGATACCAACAAACCAGATGGTAATCCACAGTTTCGGCGAGAGTGTTTGCCAAAATATAACCTTTAAAATCTCCTGCAATACCCATTTTTTCCAAAATTTGAGTCGATTTCATTTCCGAATCCGCACAGGGGAGCGAGGGAGGTACATGACACCGATATAGAGCCATTCTGCATTCGAGATCACACGAGGACCCTCGGGGTGACACTGAGTCTTTATGTCTTGTATAGGTGGCCGTAAAAAAGAGACTTACATGCATCTTTCCATGAGCCAGCATGTGGGGATCCTTTAAGGGCTTCCGCCACATATCCAGGCTACGTGGAAGGCCCTTCTTTTTCGTGCCTGAGGTATTATGGGATCAGAAAGGGGGACAAGTTCCCATTTAGATTGAGAAGTTGTTTTCCCAAAGGGGTCATCCACCAAATTTTCCACTTCATTCAAGTTTCTTACAACATAGAAAAATTATATCTTGTGGAAGGATTTGCTAAGCCTCTAATTTTTCTTAATGATTTGCTGCAGCTTCATCTAGGTAGGAAGATATTTTTTCACCAGAGCTTGGATGAAAATCCTAGAGTCCCCAATCACAATGATTTTAGATATGCCATGGGTGCGGGATTGAAAGAGGCCTTTCCATAGGGCTAAATATTTGGCAATATTGTTTGTATATTCTCCAATACCCCAAGAATATGACCATTCCTGAACTTCGTCGAGGTCAAAGATAACCCCTCCCCCTCCTTCCTCCCCTTGGAATTTCATCATTACTTGATATTTTATGGACTATTGTTTCTTGGTCCGTTTCTCCAGTAATTCGGGTTTCCTTACTTGTCGACTAGGTTACCTTGATTGCTACTATAGATGACGAAATATACAACAATTGAATTTATTCTCTCTCTCTCTCAGGTATGCCCTTTTTTCCTATAGTGACTTGTCATGGTACAGTTCAGGAAGCACCAAGAAGGTCACAACCTAACTTAGGAGGTAACGATTCAGAATGATCGGTATCAACACTCAAAGAGGTCACACCCACCTAACAATCCAATAAGAGGTCATGGATCTACTCTAATAACAACACACAGGTCAAGACCCGACCCAAAAGGCATCACACGGGCCACGACTTATTCCAGGTAGCCCTAAGAGGTTAAGGCTCACTCCAAGAGAATCACACAGGTCACGACTCATCCCAATAGGTAGCACATAGGTCATGGATAGGTTCTATAACACCCTAGCAAGAATATGAAGGGTCATAACCCACTTCAGATAGAAGAATCAAATGGGACAAGAAAGCGACAACCCTACCAGGCTGAGGGAGAGATCTTAGTCCACTCAAACAGGGTTATGGTTTCTTCTAGCAGCCCCAAACAACTCAATGCCTACTCAATCAAGTTTAGACATGTCACACTTTAGTCCAAGCAACCCTAAGAAGGTCACGATTGACTTCAAGTAGACCCAAACACCACAACAGATATCTTAGTCCACTCGAACAAGGTTATGATTTCTTCTAGCAACCCCAAAAAACTCACAGCCTACTCAAGCAAGTTTAGACAGGTCACACTTTAGTCCAAGAAGCCCCAAGAAAGACATGGTTGACTTCAAGCAAACCTAAACACTCAAACACTTCAACATAGATCTTATTCCACTCAAACATGGTTATGGTTTCTTCTAGCATCCCTAAACAACTCACATCCTGCTAAAGTAAGTTCAAGCATGTCACAGCTTAGTACCGCCATCCCCAAGAAGGTCACAATTGACTTCAAGCATACCCAAACACTCAAACAACGCAACAAATATCTTAGTCCAGTCAAACAGGGTTATTGTTTCTTCTAGTAGCCCTAAACAACTCACAACTCGCTCAAGCAAGTTCAGAAAAGTCACGGTTTAGTCCCTCCATCCACAAGAAGGTCACTATTGAATTCAAGCATACCCAAACACTCAAATAGTGAAACATATATCTTAGTCCACTCAAACAGGCTTATGGTTTCTTCTAGTAGCCCCAAATAACTCACAACCTGCTCAAGCAAGTTTAGACAGGTCACACTCTAGTCCAGGCAGCCCCAAGAAGGTCATGATTGACTTCAAGAAAACCCAAACAATCATACAGTGCAACAGAGATATTAGTCCACTCAAACAGGGTTATGTTTTCTTATAGCAGCCCGAAACAACTCACAACATGCTCAAGCAAGCTCAAGCAAGTCATGGTTTAGTCTAGCCATCCCCAAGAAGGTCGCAATTCAGTTAAGGAAGCACCAAGAAGGTCACAACCCAACTTAGGAGGTCTTAGTTTGGACTAATTAGCCCTTAAAGAGATCACACCTATCCTTAGAGTCCAACAATGAGGTCACATATCAGCTCCAGGAACAACACATAGGTCATGACCCAACCCAAAAGGCAACACATGGGTCACTGCTTATTCCAGGAAATCCTAACAAGTCAAGGCTCAGTGCAAGAGCATCACATGGGTCATGACTTAGCCCAAAGGCAACATGCAGGTCATGGCTAGGATCTACAACACCCCAATAGGAAGATGAAGGGTCACAACCCACTTCAAATAACAATAACAACCAAGACAAGAAAGTAGTAGCCCTAGCAGGTCGAGGAAGAGGTGGCACTACTCAAGAACAACATCCAAAACCCTATACATCAAGCAAAACTCTACAGTGCATAAGTGTTCCATACCACAACCGAAAGTTTTATCATCACCGTACATGGAAGGTCCAGCTGTAAGATTTCATAAACCACTAGGTAACTAAAAAATTTGAAAACCTATTATCAAAACAAAATTTTAATACGTTAATATACAAACACATTGCTAGAGACATGTACATAAAAAATACACCATTGCACTCTCAATACTGCTACTATCTTCTCTAAAAAACTGAGAAGAAATACGATGCAAATAGTATGGTCTATTCTGAAGTTGATTCCATGCAAATAGTATCCTAAGTCACACGCCCTTAAAACAAAAAATTATGAAGACTACGCAAAGTAAGTTTAAATGGTTTGACATCTATGTAAATAAAACAATATGTTTGCAACTGATTGATAAAATGTGATAATCTAGATCGATGATTTTTCCAAAAACTTCTTCGACCATCGAATGAAACTCAATTCTGTCTCCTTCAAACCTTCACATCCATCAATTTTATCTCATAGGAAAGGGGGGATGTTACTTGTCACATGAATGACATTCACATTGGCATCTTCAGGACCAAATGGTACTCCATGGATCATATATAGTGATAGAATTTGTCCACTACGGACAATAGCACCATCAAATGGATATAGGATGTTAACTTTATCACCTACCTAGAAAAATCTAGGCTCTGCTAGAGTTAATGGGCACTGCAAAAAACAAAGCAAAAAATACATAAATATAAGAAAAAAACTACATATAAATTCCAAAAACATACATAATTATTGATATAACAAACTTCAATGCACTCACTAAGTCAGTATTTGAAATACATCCAACAAGAGTTGGCACTGATCGAAACTGATGAGGCACATCGATGTTGGGATATTTTTTACTTTCCGAGACTGCAATTTTTCCTTTAATTAAATTATGCATGTCATTACATCATGCACTAATCAAATATAACATTATAAGGACACAATAATATAGTAGAAACATAGTAATTATAACAATAAAACACTAAAGATCATACCTAAACAATTTAATCAGATTATGAAATCAAGTGAATAGATGTTTGTGTAGGAGTTATATTTATCTTACCTCATCTAAATCACTATGACATTCCTTATTTTTCCAACCCATTTATGCATTCAATTAAATGTTTATAATTATCACTATTGTATTGAACAATAGACGTGGTTTGGCTATTCACAACTTCATTAGATGGCATTGATCTTACTATTTCATTTTTTGATATATGCTCATGTTTAGAAATGTCTAAATCTGCCATTATTTTATGGTCAACCATTTCACTCACATCCAATTTTGATCTATTAGCTCCATGAACCTACAAATCATTATGAACACATAATTAGTTGGACATATATATGAATAAAAATGCAATATAACACAATGTATTTACAAATATACTTACAAATATTCCATACACAATGTATTCAACAAAAAATACATATACTTACAAACATGTTTTGATTGGCTCACCACCCACCATGACCCATAATAAATTGATCCTTCACATTATCTCTTGTTTTCTTCCCTTTTGTACCTTTTGAAAATATTCTTTAGCACACATAGTTTCCTTCAAATCTTCCCACTGTATGGGAGTCAAGTAGCTGTCCCTATCTTTTCCATCCAAGATTAGTTTTCTGCATTTATACCTAAAATTATTAATCAATTTTCTCATCCCGTTCTTGTAACATTTGGTGGAAATCCTTCCATCGACACTCTCAAATACATTTTCCATTTGTCAAATTACTTGATCCACATTTCTTTCATCTTGATCTGAAAAATTGGCTTTGGTGACATCCAAGTGAGACCTTATTCTCATGCCCAACTCTGAGGCCCACCTTGAAGCATTTGGTCCAACATGTTCACCATCTTTTACCTCAACCAAATAAGCCATATTCCCTTCTAATTTCCTTTCTTTGGCTTCTCTTTCCGTGGACCTATACATGCTTTGACTAAATCTTTGTATGTTTATTAAAGCTGATATATCTTCAGACGAGTCAAGATTGGGTGATGGCGAATGAACAATCATATTTGTGGACACAACAAGTGTTTTTTCTTTGGCAGATGAAAGCCTAATTTGTTCAGTCAAATAAAAATTGGGTGATGCCGAATGAGCAGTCATATTTGTGGACACAATAGGTGTTTTTTCCTTGGCAGTTGAAGGCCTAATTGGTCCAGTCAAATTAAGATTGGGTGATGCTGAATGAGAAATCATATTTGTGGGCATAACATGTGTTTTTTATTTGGAAGCTGAAGGACAAATTGGTTCATTAATGGACACATTAGGTGTGGCACTAGATCTCTCACCAATTTGCACAGTTGTGCATTCAAATATTTGTTTTAATTTTAAATAAAGGTCTCGCAAAATTGATTCTAATCTAGAATATACAAAGTCTTCATCAATAGCATCTTGGACATGATCATCATCATGTGATATATCAAGAAGCCGATCATTAGTATTGTGAGCATCTTCTCCATGTACTCATCCACCAATGCGTAGGCTTCTACAAGATAGCGACAAAGTGCCTTTTCTTGTCTTTTGTTTTTTTTTTTTCATTTTGTGTAGAATCAACCTTTTCCATATAAAATAAAAACTTATTATCGAAAGAATTGATGGCATACATCATCAAATAGAGTATATACAACTATCATAATATATTCAAAGGAGTGAAAAAGTATGAGGAGTAGCTACTTACTAATTTTCCCAACCATGAGCTGGCAACACCGTGCCTTTGCCTGCCTTTTGGTTCTGTTATTTTTCTCTAAAAGCTAACTTTTCCCTATAAAACAAGAAAACTTATCATATGAGAATCAAAAGAATATGTAGGCTACGTCATGAAATAGATTATAAACAACTTTAATTAAAAATGCACATAAGTGTAAAGGTACAAGGAATAACTAACTTATTTCCCAAACCAAGAGATGACAAATATTCTTCATTTCTTGTGATCTATTCTTTACGAATACGCTCATATTCTACAACATTTTCACCATTGTTTTGGCCACTTTTATGTTTTAGCACCTTGTTCTTCATAGCCTTTTATGTCCAACATTTCTCATAAAAAACATCATTAGTACATGGGAAAACAAAAGGTTGACATCACAATGTAATAATTGGACCACTATTTAGACTACCAACTAGTCTTGAATTGGTGATGGTTTGTGAACAAGTAAACTTGGATGCAGTTTGGTAAGGAAACTAAATCTTGATTGGTAAATCCTTACCATGACCATCATGATGACATACATTCAAACTCAAAAAAATTCATTCATATCATTCTCAAACAAAATTTGATATTAAAGAACAAAAGACATTCATATTTGAAACATTGCATAGTACTAAAAACAAATCTTTGGCTAATCCCATTGCAAAAACTATACAATACATATAAAGCTTAGTACATAGTTTAGTACAACCATTGGCTAATCCCATGGACAAAAACAATAAAATCCAATTTACAAAGTGAAAGTTTATTCCAAAAATTCAATGCGACAAATCATCATCTTCTTGATTTTTATTGCCATCAATATCAAAATCCCGATCACTCGTGTATGCATCTGCTTCATTTTTCTCCATCGTCCTCATACAATAGATTTTCTTGACTATGCATTACATTCTTTATCTCAGTCTCTTCACTGGGAATGAAAGTTTCTTCTTCAAATACATCTATATTGCCATCTTCATCTTCTTTTTCCATTATTTCTTGTAAACTAGTACATTGCTCATCAACCATTATATGACCATATTCTATGAATTTCCTTTTGGAACAAGACTCTACTTGAATGACATATGACCATCCTGGGATTGTTATATCATCAATTAGAAATGCCTTGGTAATTTTAAGGGGGGAAACATATGACTCATCAATACTTGATAAAATTTGTTGTGTATTTGCACGTACAAATCCACAATCATCACATTGTATTGCAGATGGTTTGAGCGAATTACATTTCAATAATATGGGACTAGTATCACCATAATCAACTTGAATAATTTCCTGTATGAATCCAACATAAAGTTTCTTTTTCAGTGTCGTGATGAAATTCAACACTAACAATATTATCACAATTTTCTTTTCCTGTGTCCTTTTCTTTCACTCTTAAATGACTATCATAGGCCCACATCCAACTGAAAGAAGTAGCTATTATATTTGGAGGTCATGAAAGATCAATTTTCTCAATCGTAAAATCCTGACCTTCTTATTGTGCATCACTAATTGCATCAACAATCCAATCATCAAATTTTGGAAAAGAACTATCTCCAATATTCAAATCCTAGGGGTACACTTTCGAGATGGCCACAGCCTTGTACAAATCCCTTCTCCACATTTTCTACATAGAATATGAACATAAAGATAGTAAGAATGATAACAATTTAACTATTATATAAAATTAAATAAATAAAATTTCATGTAAATAAAATTTCACCCATGTCGCTGATTAAATGAGGATGTGTTTCGAATAACATAGGTATGTATTGCAGCTCTTTCCTCAATTGATAGCTTCAAGCGACTTCCATTTCCTTCTAATAATTCACCTGCGACTCTCTCATCTTCGGAATCATCCCATACACATTGATTGACATTACTAAAATCCTTCATATAATCTATGCAAAATCCTATGGTCTCCTGCATTGAATATCCCTCACACATGCTACCTTCTGGTTTTTCCTCATTACGAACAAATGTTTTCAGAACCTTCATATATCGTTCTATATGATACATCCATCTTGATTTTATTGGGCCATGATACTCTAGTTCATGTTCTAGATGTAAAAGAATATACATAGAAATATTGAATATTGTTGGTGCAAATTCTTGTTTCAATAAGCAAAGGACTTCAACCACCTCTCCCCTCAAATTCTTAAGGTTTGAAGGATCTAACAAATGCATACTCATTCTCTTCAATATTAGGCCCAACCTTATAATTTCCAATCTTTGCGTCTTTTCCAAACTTGATATGACTGTAATAGGTAAAATATCCTCGATCAAGACGTGATAGTCATGGGTCTTGAGGCCTTTTAAGCCACTATTGTCAGTTTTCCTTCTGACATTACTACTCACTTATCCAGTAGGAAAGTGAGTCTGAGAGAACATCGTTAAGAATTGTGCACGTTGTTCCTTTTTCCACACACAAGGAGCAATATGTTTTCTATAATTTTTATCACCATATTTTTCAACCCAAATATTTCGGCGAATCTTTATTTCTTGAAGGTCTAGGAGTGATGACAATGAATAATATGCACCAAAAAGAGTTTATATAATAGCAAAAGATATGTTTTTCTAAGTATGCATAAATTCAACAATATGCGTAATGGTTATCTGCTTAAAGTATGCCAAATTATAGAATATGCACAACCGTTTTACACCATTGTCATTAACTGGATCATTTTTACTACTAAGAATTCCACCATTTTCAATAAATTGCATTCTTTTCTATGCATTATGAATAATGTAATCACTTGTTATTGCCAATGGTGCTTCACGATTCTCTTCTTGACCATTGAAATGTGAATTTTTTCGATGGTATGGATGATCCATTTTAAGGTAATCACGATGTCCACAATAAATACACTTATGCAGACTAATTGAGTGCCTCACAAAAGGATTAAATATGCAAGATGGACATGCATTGTATCCATGAATACTGAGACTAGTCAATGTGTCATATGTAGGAAGATCATGTATCGTAAGCAATGAAGAAGCTCTTAAAGTGAATTGGATTGAATCATTGTCTCTTAACATTTGAATTGCTTA
Organism: Pseudotsuga menziesii; assembly: GCA_001517045.1. Lineage (NCBI taxonomy): Eukaryota > Viridiplantae > Streptophyta > Pinopsida > Pinales > Pinaceae > Pseudotsuga > Pseudotsuga menziesii. Next base: position 530,116 of record LPNX010740930.1, on the reverse strand, counting down.
AATTCCTTTCCACAATTTTTCTACCTCATCATATAATGGCTCTAAATAAACATTAATTGTATATGAAGTCACACTTTTCTTTCTTGGTATAATCAATGACAACATCAAGAAAAATGGTTTGGTTGCTAACCATGGTGGCAAGTTATAATTTATAAAAAACATTGGCCAAGTTGACCATTTATTACTCTGAGTTGAGAATGGGGTCACCCCATCTAAAGCTAAACCCAACCTTATATTACGATGATATTGGGAAAAATCGGGCCATTTGTTGTCAAATTCCATCCAAATATTAGAATCAACCAGAGACCGTTGTTTTTCATCAGTGCTCTTATTTTGGGCATGCCATTGAATAAGCCCAACAATGTCTTGACAAATATAGATTCGAAGTAAATGTAGGATTACTGGAAAGTGGTGAAGAACCTTTATAGGCACCGATTTTGATTTCAACCCCAGTCTATACCTTGGTTCTTTACATTTAAGACATTCGGTCTCACATGCACGGTTTTTGTGAAATAATACACAACCATTCACACATGTGTGGATGTTCTCATCCCTTAATCCTAGCTTATTAATTTTTTTTTTACATGCACTTCGTTTTGTCGGCAATGTGGAGTAAGGTGGTAACAATTGCTGTAACAATGCCAATAACTCATCAACACTATCATTTGTCCAACCATGCACTGTTTGCAAATTAAGAATTAAAAGGATTGTTTTCAAATGACTTAACCTATAGGTACCATACACAGGTTTTGAAGCATCCTCCATCAATTTGTGCTAGTCATCCTTGAAACCCTCATTCATGATTCGTTCAATTTCAACCCCTTCATCTAAGATTATTGCCTCTTCATCTGAATTTGTTGCCTCTTCGTCTGTGTTTTGTTCCTCTACGTATCTGATGCTTTGCAATGGTATACTATATGGATAACTATTTTGAGGGAAAGGGCTTATACCGTTATGACTGAATCTCAACATATGTTCAAATATCACTTGTCTTCATGTCATTTTCCCACTGAGACAATTTTTACATGGGCATGTATATTTGTCCAAGCTCTCCTGATTGGCTATTCTCTCATCATGTGCATGGTATTCATTCATTTAAAAAAATAGAGATTGACTCATCTTCAATTTTATGCATTCAATTATGACATCGATATGTAATCTTACTTTCTACTCTTTTCATCTATCTCATTTTGAATTGAAATGCAATATCAAAACCAATTCCTAGAGAGAAAGAGGGAATTTTAAGGCTTAATTTTTACACTTTCCATTGAAAAATGTTTACGAGGTTACTATATAGTAAGGGAAATGCATGGAAACAACTTTTCATTTCCCTAGATTAGACTTTAGAACCCATCATTCACCAACCTCCCAACCATTTAAAATCATATCACTTCCTAGATCATAGTTGATAGACCTTTCCCAAACTCTAGTTTCCTTCATGGACACCTTTAAAGACAAACCTAAAATCATTTTTATTTTCTTACAGGGACCAAAAACTAGAGATTTGGAAGCTAATATTTCTGCTGCTACAGAGTGTTACGATGTAGCTAGGGATGCCCCGCGGGGCCATGTTGCGGGTGCATAATAGGAATGTGCCCAAAATTTTACACTAATTTTACACTAATACATAGGAATGTGCCCAAAATTTTACACTAATCCTAAAATAACAAAGTCAATAGGAGTGCACACATCATAGGGAACAAATATGAAGTATTTCTCATTATAGGGCATAGGACAAGATAGTGTAATTAGGTCACTAAAACTAATTGTGTATTTGACCTAGCTTCTTTGGAAATATGCTTGTGTGACAATGCTAAGTCCATCTTAACTTCCTACTGGAAATACACACAATAACAATCATATTTGTATTCATCTGCATACTCTCATCCACATTTGTCCCCAAAATATTATTTTGAGGTAGAGATGATTGGAATGTTAAGAAACAAGTTGCTAATACTTGATCCAACTTCTGTTGTACATTAGGTCTGAACACAATTTTTTTTGACCCACAAGTTCAAGCATATTCATATAATTCTGAATCCACGGAAAAACACCCTTTAACACATAGGAGAAATGGTTTTAAAGCTACTAGAAAGACACCCATATCCCGAAATACCCCTTTATGGGCATGACTTACCAGCCAGTAACCTTGTGGTTGATTATGGGCATGCCTTACCAACCAAATTTTACACTAATTGTGCCCAAAATTTTACAGTAATTTTACATTAATACATAGGAATGTGCCCAAAACTTTACACTAATCCTAAAATAACAAAGTCAATAGGAGTGCAGTCATCATAGGGAAGGGGTATCAAGTATTTCTCATGGCAGGGGATAGGACAATATAGTGTATCTAAGACACTAAAACTAATTGTGAATATGGCCTATCTTTGTTGGAAATATGCTTGTGTGACTGTTAGAACTATTTTATTTTGCAGGAGTCGGTGTTATCACCATATAAATTTCAATATTTCATTGGTTTTTTGGTAGCACTGAGGCTTTGCTCATTTGATAATGAAAAATTTATCAACAACCAAAATAATGGTTCTTTAGGCATAAGTTTTTCCAGGTTTGACAGGTAAAAAGGGATTTAGTGGTTCTTTGGGGAAAATAAAGAGAGTTTTTCATAATTGGGGCTAAGAGAGTTTTTCATAATTGGGGCTACAAAATAGTTTCCAAGTCAATTTTGGATTTTTAAGCCAATTTTATGTTCTTGGGATTATTTTAGGGCCTAAGTTTATTTTATAAAAATGTATTGGCCCAAGCCCAATCTCCAAGTCTGAGCTCAACACCAAGATCCATTCCATATATCATGTAAGTACCTGCCACAGTAGCACTTATCTCAAGTGAATTTAACAAACAAACCAAAGCTCATCGACCAAGCACCAAGCCTGAAATCGAAGAGGATCCCACAAGGGGCATAACTAGTCCTCAATGTGTCAATATATGTTGCAATTGTCGACGTAAATAAACACTTGGATAGCTTCTCACCTGGTTCATGTGGGATAATGTTCTCATTGCAAAAATACAAAAACGCAGGTTTTAAACCCCAACACATCGCTCTAGTTTAGATTTGCACCACAACAAGATCAACGATTTAAAATAGTTTCACTGGAAAAAATGATGAGAGGTTAACATTAAAAGAGCAGAGCAGAATTTTCTTGCCGGTATTTAAATCTACACACGTGTCGATACTGAATTATTTTTCCAGTTGAAAAAGTAGTAAAAGAAACCGCCTTCTAGGGTTGCAGAAACTACTTTGGGAGTTATAAAAGGCAATGGTTCTTGACCACCTCATTGACATGATAGGTGACAATAGTACCGATGATATCCCTTCCACATGCTTTTCTCTGCTTCAATATATGCACCCATTTTTAACGGTAGACAAAGGCTGGGAAAATCAGGAAAAAAAAACATTATACCTAGTGGTCAAGCACTCCATGAATAACCTTATGTGGCAGTAATGTTGAAGCATTGTCGAGAAACACACTGCCATTTCTGCTTCAAGGAGCTTCTAAGGGATTATGTGCCTTGTGGATTTTGTGTTGTACCGTTATATTTTTTTTCTTTTGAAAACTACAGAAACCATGCCAGAGAAAATTCACATGTGACTAAGCATTCTAAGAATATATTATTTTATGAGCAAATCTTAGATGATTCCCATTGTGAGATTGGAACTCTAAGCTTGTTCGAGAATGATTCACACAAAACATCACCAATGGACTGAAAGGATGTGAATTGGTTTGAACATAAGCATGAATACGATTGGTGTCATGGTAATGATTCATGGGGATGACAAAGGTTTGGTGTTGCCTCCTCATGTAGCACCTCTGCAAATTATTGTGGGTCTAGTTCCCTTCAAAGATGTAGACACACAAACAATTTATAATGCATATGTTGAGATGGCTCCGATGTTGCGGGAAATGAGGTTTCGTATAGAAGAAGGTATCTGAGAATATTATTCACATGGCTGGAAATATTATCATTGGGAGCTTAAAAATGTTCCTCTTCGCATTGAAATTGGCCCCAGGGATATAGCCAATAAGTAGGTTGTAGTTGTTCATCGAGATAATTTTGTAAAACAACATGTGCCTTTCAAATTGCTTGAGAAGTTGTGTTGGAGAACTCTTGGAAGATATTCAAAAGGACACGTTTGAAAGGGAAAATATTAAAAGAGATTCATGCATTGTGAAGGTAAATAATTGGGATGAATTTATGCAATCCCTCAATAAAAAAATGATGGCTCTTTCCCCATGGTGCGACGAAGTGGATGTTGAGGAGGATATGAAAGCAAAGACAAAAGGAGAAATGGGGGCAGATAAGACTTTGTGTATGCCTTTTTATCAACCAGAACTTCCTGAAGGTACAATTTGCTTTGCATCTAGGAAACTAGCCAAGAAATGGGCACTTTGTGGAAGGAGTTATTGGTAATTTTATATCTTATTTCTAAGATGTTTGATTGAGTAAAATCACTTGTACACGTGCAGGATCAGAGATTCAACTACGCGTGGATGTTAGAAAATGTTGATATCTTCTATATTTTTCACCGTGGCCACTAAAGTTTCACATTTTGAAGCAATTGTGGAGGCATGAACTGGGCTGTAGTGCTCTCAACATAAGTTACTTTGGATGCTTACATGTTAATCAAGTCCATACATGGGAAATATTTGGGAATTACAATCATCATGCAAATAGCATGTTGCCAAACTTTTTCCATCACTATGAGAGGATGTAACTAGCATATAAGTTGAAGTTGCATATATTTTCTATTGTTTTTGCATTATGTCTTCAATCATTAATTCCAAAGATTTTTCAGTTACCCGATACTTTTATCTCAAAGATTGTATTACTTATAGCACAAGTCAAGATGAATGCTATGGAAATCATGCATTTTCATCTTTGGAATTAGTTGGTAAGCCTGCAATATCAAGAACATCTCCTACAATTGTAGAGAATATAACATGTTTTGTTGAATGGGTGCATGTTGCAAAAGCTGTTTATCTTAGAAGAAGTATGATCAATCATTCATGTGATCCTAAAATCCATGCTTCGACAGAGCTAAGCATGGGTGCGCTAATAGACACTGTGGATGGAGAATAAATGTGGGAGATGATGATGATGTTCCTATGCCTCTAGGAATGACACCTCTACCAGATGAGATTGAATATACAGGTCAGAAGGAGTTTCCACAACGCAATGGATATGGTAGCACCAAAGAACAGTTACAGGTGGCAGGGTATCAAATATCAACTAAAGGAGTGGGACAATTAGAGGCAATTGGTAGCATCTTCTAGCCTTTGAAACATGTCAAAGAAACAATTCTAGATTTAAGTTATTTATTGTTAAATTGATTCCTAAAAAGTAGTGATTATTTATATAGCTGTCATCATTTTAGTATCATCTTTTATTTTTAGAAAGGGAAGTTAGGATGATTTAGATCTCTTTGGGTGATTGGGCAATCATTTTCTCTATATATGTATTGTAAAACACAAAAAAGGGGTTCAACTCTCATGGGAAGAGGAGGATTTTCATTGTACCTGTTGGGTACTATAATTTTAATTTCTGATATCAATAAAGTTGCAGAGAGGAAAAATTTTAAACTTTTCAAGGCTGAGATTCTTATGCCACTGTTCTTTCAGTTTGTAAATTTCTTATGTGATTGTATTTCCTGTTTCCACTCCATTTTGTATTATTCTTTCAAGTTTGAGTGAGAGTATATGGATTAGAATTCATCCTTTGATGCTTTAGTTCATCAGATTCAAACATTTTTAATTTTTCTTCTAAAATTATTACATAATTCATCTTGTGATGCTCTGTTTTAATGGAATGTATTCCTTAATCCACTACCATCCTGTAATGCTTAAATTTATGAGAAAATGATGTCTACCTTGCCTCTGTCATTGTTCTGTTTAACCCTCAATATCTTGTAGCTTAAACAATTATATGTTTATTGACTCCATTTCCCAATGGAATTTTCTTCTCGTTTGTCTAACCACAACCTATCAATTTATCAATATTTGTCCCATTTTGAATCTAGACACTATTTTATTGCATAACTAGTTGCTACAGTGACCTTAGGGTGACTGAAATATTAGAGAGAGCCATCTCTGGGTTGAAAGAGGCTAGCTTCCAACCTAAAATTGGTTTGTGGTTACCTTGGGGTTTCCTTGATACAACCCAAGGAAAATCCAAGTGCTAACACCTTGGCACCATTGCCGGGGAGCGAAAGTGAAATTTTTTTCGTGGGTGTGAACGATAGAGTTTTAGATTTGACAGTTGATGGTGAACGATGGTTAGACATCAAGTAGGTTTTGCATCTTTCACTTGGTGACTCCAACCTCGAAGAATCCAACTTTTTAGAATTTTCTGGCAGCTCCATTAGTAGCAAGATCCAGATATCTAAGTTTTACTGGCGGCTCCACTATCTCAAGATGAGTTCTATATCTACAAGGTATTATCCTATGCATCACTCACATATCCTAGGTTTTCCAAATCAAATACCTAATATAGGTTGGCAAACCTACCTTCCAAAATTCAAAGGTCAAAAGAGTGACAATGTTTCCCTTCATTTGGTTAGATTTCATAAGCATATACATAAGCTTGGGGTTGAATTTCATGAGGATTTTTTAATGAAAATGTTCATGGTTAGTTTGGAAGGAAATGCGCAATCATGGTATGCAAGGTTGACATCTGATAGTTTTTTATTCCCTTAAATAATTTCATACAGTATTTCATGAACATTTCAAAGACCAATATCCTTCCTTGCCGCTGGTTGAATATTGTTGTATGCATGTTAAAGGTTTCATTCAAAATTTGGAGAACATGCATGGTGATGATGAGTTTATGGATGAGGAAATTTTAGAGATTTTGCAGGCGAATTCATTTCATAAAAATGAAGTGCAAGACAACTTCCATGAAATTAGAGAAAGTTCCCAGCAGTTGATAACTTCTTCCTTGACAGAAAGTGACATAGGCCAAAATTATGATTTAGTCAGTCACATTTCTTTTTCTGAATTTGATGAAAATTTATAGCAGTCTTACCAGTTTTTGTGTAACCAAGAAGGAAGTCGGGACTGTCAATCAAGTCCTTATATCATTTAACCTATGAATCTTTGTTACAAGAAGGGGCTGCCTATTTTTTTTATTAGGAAATACCCCTTTTCAACAGTAATATCCTCAAAGTTATAATGATTATGTGGCTGATTACATAGAGGATTTTAATTGTGTAAAATTTCAGTCTCATGATATTTCAGTATGTTCATTGTTATGAAATTGCATGTATAGAAGAATCAGATTTCGAGTTAATGGTTGAAGAAGGATTTATGTTTGTTTATCAAGCTCATATTTCACCTGAATATCAACAAAAACGTACAAATCCATCTTTGTTTATAGATGATGAGAAAGATGAGAAGTCCACCATCATTCCACTTCAATACAATCAGTCCCATCATATGGAAGAACCAACAGCCTGCAGTGAGGGATTACGACACCAAGAGGAGGATCAGAGTAGTTAGCCCTTATTTTTTTCACCTCTTGGGTCTTTTTTTCAAGAAGAGGCTTATCAAATTCATATTTATGAAGCTACAGAGTTGCAGGAAAGTAGTGTAAAATCAAATTTAGAACTGCCTCCTTCTGAGCATGAAAGGTAAATCATGAAAATACATCTCTTAAATTTATAGAATCATGTTTGTTTGATGTTAAAAGGAATACTCCTCATTTTCGAAAGTTGGATGTTAGATCTGATTACTTTCAAGAATGTATGGAACAATGGATGGTTAAGTATAAGATTTGTTATTTTTCTTCTACTTATCAACATGAAATGCGTCCTATTTTTCAAGATTCTTTTGCAAGTTTGTTGCAGTCACCAACAAGGGAAGTTTATATTGTTTTTAAAGATTATGGATTTTGGTTTTGCCATGAGTTATCGTCTCTTACATCGCTCTGTCTGCTAAATGAAGTTTTGAGCAAGGCCCAAGGGGTTAGCCATTTGCTTGATTGGATTCATTGGAAATAAGAGATTACTTGATTTGGCATTTGTGCTAAGTAAAGTAGGGTAGGTAGGTGTGTGCAATAAGATTTCCGACCAAGCATCTTTTTTGGTATGTACAGTTCAGTTTTAGTTTTAGATTCTAGCATGTATGCTTTCAGTTTTCATCATGGTATCAGTTTGCTTTTAGTTTGTGGAGTTGGATTTGCTTGTAGCATTTGGTTTCAGTTGAAGGTCACAATTCAGAGTAAGTTAAAAGCTGGGAGTAGTGCAATGGATAAGGCACTGGTTTGCGGGTTCTTTGCTACCTTGCAGGGAGGATAACATCCCCAGATGGAGAGTGTTGTTAACATTATTTTATTTTGCAGGAGTCGATGTTATCACCATATAAATTTCAAGCTTTCATTGGTGATTTGGTAGCTCTGAGGCTTTGCTCATTTGATAATGACAGTTTTATCAACAACCAAAATAATGGTTATTTAGTCATAAGTTTTTCCAGGTTTCGCAAGTAAAAAGGGTTTTATTTGTTCTTTAGGTAAAAGAAAGAGAGTTTTTCATAATTGGGGCTAAAAAATATTTTTCAAGTCAATTTTGGATTTTTAAGCCAATTTTGTGTTCTTGGGATTATTATAGGGCCTAAGATTATTTTATAAAAATGTATTGGGCCAATCCCAATATCCAAGTTTGAGCTCAACATTGAGATACATTCCATATGTTAACCAGTTACCTGCCAGATCAACACTTATCACAAGTCAATTTAACAAACAAACCAAAGCTCACCAACCAAGCACCAAGCCCAAAATCAAGGAGAAGCCAACAAGGGGAATAACTAGTGCTCAACGCATCGATATATATTGCAATCATCGATGTATATAAACACTTATATAGTTTCTCACTTGGTTCATGTGGGATAATGTTCTCATTGCAAAAATATAAAAACATAGTTTTTAAACCCTGACGCATTGCTCTAATTTAGATCTGCACCCCAACAAGATCAACAATTTGAAATCCTTCCACTGGAAAAAGTGATGTGAGGTTAACATTAAAAGGATAGAGCGAAATTTTCCTGCCAGTATTTTGACCTACACATGTGTTGATAGCGTATTATTTCTCCAGTTGAAAAAGCGGTAAAAGAAACCGCCTTTTAGGGTTGCAAAAAGTGCTTTGGGAGTTATAAAAGGCAATGGTTCCTGACCACCTCATTTATATGATAAGTGATAGTGGTACTGATGATCTCCATTCCACATGCTTTTCTCTGCTTCAATATCCACACCCATTTTTAATGGCATACATAGCTGGGAAAATCAAGCAAAGAACAACATTCTACCTGGTGGTTTAGTACTCCATGAAGAACCTTATGTGGCGGTATTGTTGAAGCATTGTCGAGATACACACTACCAATTCTACTTCAAGGAGATTCCAAGGGATTCTGTGCCTTGTGGATTTTGTCCTGTACCTTTATATTTTTCTGAAAACTGCAGAAACCATGATGGAGAAAATACATCTGTGACTAAGCATTGTAAGAATAGATAATTGTTTGAGCAAATCTTAGATGATTCCCATTTTGATATTGGAAATCTAAGCTTGTTCGAGAATGATTCACGCAAAACATCACCAATGGACCTAAAGGATGTGAATTGGTTTGAACATAAGCATGAATATGATTGGTGTCATGGTAATGATTCATGGGGATGAAAAAGGTCTAGTGTTGCCTCCTCGTGTAGCACCACCACAAATTATAGTGGTTCTAGTTCCCCTTCAAAGATGCATACACACAAACCATTTATAATGCATATGTTAAGACAATTTAGAGATTGCGGGCATCAGGATCTCATATAGAAGAAAATATTCGAGACAATTATTCACATGGTCGGAAATATTCTCATTGGGAGCTTAAAAATGTTCCTCTTCGCATTGAAATTGGCCCCATGGATATAGCCAATAAGCAGGTTGTAGTTGTTCATCGAGATAATTTTGTAAAACAAAATGTTCCTTTGGATTGCTTGAGCAGTCATGTTGGAGAACTCTTGGAAGAGATTCAAAAGTACATGTTTGAAAGGGAAAAGATTAAAAGAGATTCATGCATTGTGAAGGAAGAGAGTTGGGATGAATTTATGCAAGCCCTCAACAACAAAATGATGGTTCTTGCCCCATGGTGCAACGAAGTGGATGTTGAGGAGGATATGAAAGCAAAGAAAAAAAGAACAATGGGGGCGGCTAAGACTCTGTGTATGCCTTTTGATCAACCAGAATGGTCTAAAGTTACAATTTTCTTTGCATCTAGGAAACCAACCAAGAAATGGGCACTTTGGAGAAGGAGTTATTGATAACTTGATATCTTCTTCCTAAGATGTTTGATTGAGTAAAATCACTAGTATACGTGTAGGCTCAGAGATTCAAATATGCATAGATGTTAGAAAATGTTGTTATCTCCTGTATTTTTCACCATGGCCACTAAAGGTTCACATTTTGAAGCAATTGTGGAGGCATGAACTGGGTTGTATAGATCTCAACAAAAGTTACTTTGGTTGCTCGCATGTTAATCAAGTCCATACATGGAAAATCCTTGGGAATTATGATAATCATTCAACTAACATGTTGCTGAACGTTTTCCATCACTATGAGAGGATGTAACTGGTAGATAAATTGAAGTTGCATATATTTTCTATTGTTCTTACATTCTGTCCCCAATCACCAATTCCAAAGATGTTTCAGTGAACCGATACTTTTATCTCAAATCTTGTATTAATTATACCACAAGCAAGATGCATTATATGGAAATCATGCATTTTTCATCTCCGTAATCAGTTGGCAATCCTGTAGCATCAAGACCATTTCCTACAATTGAAGAGAATATAACATGTTCTGTTGAACGAGTGCATGTTGCGCAAGATGTTTATCTTAGAACAAGTATGTTCAATTATTCATGTGATCCTAACATCCATGCTTCGATAGAGCTAAGCATGGGTGCGTTGATAGACACTATGGATGAAGAATAGATGTGGGAGATGATGATGACGTTCCTATGCCTCCAGGAATGACACCTCTACCATATGAGATTGAATATGCAGGTCAGAAGGAGTTTCCACAAGGTAGTGGATATGGTAGCACCAAAGAACAATTATAGGTGGTAGAGCATCATATATCAACTAAGGGAGTAGGACAATTAGAGGAAGCTGGAAGCATCTTCTAGCCTTCGAAACATGTCAAAGCAATAATTTCAGATTTTAGTTATTTACCATTAAACTAATTCCTAGAAAGTAGTGATTAGTTATATATATTCCATCATTTCAGTATCATATTTTATTTTTAGAAAGGGAATTTAGGATGACTCAAATCCTTTTGTGGGACTGGGTAGTGATTTTCTATATATATGTATATGTAAAACATAGAAAAGGGGCTCAACTCTCATGGGAAGAGGAGGATTTTCATTGTAGGTGTTGGGTATTGTAATTTTAATTTCTGATATCAATAAAGTTCTAGAGAGGAAAAATTTTAAACTTTTCAAGGAAGAGATTCTTGTGCCATTGTTTTTTCAGTCTGTAAATTTCTTATGTGATTGCATTTCCTATGGTGCGACGAAGTGGATGTTGAGGAGGATATGAAAGAAAAGACAAAAGGAGAAATGGGGGCAGCTAATACTTTGTGTATGCCTTTTGATCAACCAGAACTTCCTGAAGGTACAGTTTGCTTTGCATCTGGGAAACTAGCCAAGAAATGGGCACTTTGGGGAAGGAGTTATTGATAATTTGATATCTTCTTTCTAAGATGTTTGATTGAGTAAAATCACTTGTACACGTGCAGGATCAAAGATTCAACTATGCGTAGATGTTAGAAAATGTTGCTATCTTTTATATTTTTCAGCGTGGCCACTAAAGGTTCACATTTTGAAGCAATTGTGGAGGCATGAACTGGGATGCAGTGCTCTCAACAGAACTTACTTTGGCTGCTCACATGTTAATCAAGTCCATACATGGGAAATATTTGGGAATTACGATCATCATTCAAATAGAATGTTGCCGAACTTTTACCATCACTATGAGAGGATGTAACTAGCATATAAGTTGAAGTTGCATATATTTTCTATTGTTCTTGTATTATGTCTTCAATCATTAATTCCAAAGATTTTTTAGTTAACCGATAATTTTATCTCAAAGCTTGTATTACTTATAGCACAAGTCAAGATGAATGCTATGGAAATCATGCATTTTCATCTTCAGAATTAGTTGGTAAGCTTGTAGTATCAAGAACATATCCTACAATTGTAGAGAATATAACATGTTCTGTTGAATGGGTGCATGTTGCAAAAGCTATTTATCTTAGAAGAAGTATGATCAATCATTCATGTGATCCTAACATCCATGCTTCGACAGAGCTAAGCATGGGTGCGCTAATAGACACTATGGATGAAGAATAGACATGGGAGATGATGATGATGTTCCTATGCCTCCAGGAATGACACCTCTACCATATGAGATTGAATATGCAGGTCAGAAGGAGTTTCCACAAGGCAGTGAATATGGTAGCACCAAAAAAAAATTATAGGCGGTAGAGCATCATACATCAACTAAGGGAGTGGGACAATTAGAGGAAGCTGGAAGCATCTTCTAGCCTTCGAAACATGTCAAAGCAATAATTTCAGATTTTAGTTATTTACTGTTAAAATAATTCCTAGAAAGCAGTGATTAGTTATATAGATGCCATCATTTTAGTATAATCTTTTATTTTTAGAAAGGGAAGTTAGTATGACTCAAATCCCTTTGTGGTACTGGGCAATGATTTTCTATATATATGTATATGTAAAACACAAAAAAGGGGTTCGACTCTCATGGGAAGAGGAGGCTTTTCATTGTAGGTGTTGGGTACTGTAATTTTAATTTCTGATATCAATAAAGTTTTAGAGAGGAAAAGTTTTAAACTTTTCAAGGAAGAGATTCTTGTGCCATTGTTTTTTTAGTCTGTAAATTTCTTATGTGATTGCATTTCCTATTCCACTCCATTTTGTATTATTATTTGATGTTTGAGTGAGAGTATATGAATTAGAATTCATCCTTTGATGCTCTAGTTCATCAATTCAAACATTTTTTTCTTAAAGTTATTACAAAATTAATCTTGTGATGCTCTATTTTAATGGACTGAATTCCTTAATCCTCTACCATCCTATAATGCCTAAATGTCTGAGAAAATGATGTCTACCTTTCCTCTGTCATTGTTCTGTTTAATCCTCAATCTCTTGCAACTTAAATAAGTATCTATTTATTGACTCCATTTCCCAGTGGATTTTTTTCCTCATTTGTCTAACCACAACCTATCAATTTATAAATCTTTTTCCCATTTTGAATCTAGCCATTGTTTTATTGCATAATTAGTTGCTACAATGAACTTAGGGTGATTGAAATATTAGAGAGATCCCTCTCTGGGTTGAAAGAGGATAGATTCAAACCTAAAAGCAATTTGTGGTTACCTTGGGGTTTCCTTGATACAACCCAAGGAAAAATTGAGTGCTAACAATGACAATGATAAATCCATCTTCACTTCAGGTTCTGCAGGTTCTCATCCACATTTGTCCCCTAAATATTTTGAGGCAGAGCTAACTGGAATGTTAAGAAACAAGTTTCTCATACTTGATCCAACTTTTTTCATACATTAGGTCTGAACACAAGTTGTTTTGACCCACAAAATTCAAGCATATCCATGTAATTCTGAATCCACAGAAAAAATCCCTTTAACACATAGGAGAATTGGTTTTAAAGCTACTAGAAATACACCTAGATCTGGAAATACCCCTTTATGGGCATGCCTTACTAGCCAAAGTTTACACTAATTGTGCCCAAAATTTTACATTAATTTTACACTAATACATAGGAATGTGCACAAAATTTTATACTAATCCTAAAATAACAAAGTCAATAGGAGTGCAGTCATCATAGGGAAGGGATATGAAGTCTTTATCATGACAAGGGATATGACAAGATAGTGTAACTAGGATACTAAAACTAATCCTGTATATGAACTAGCTTCATTGGAAATATCCGTGTGTGACAATTCTAAGTCCATATTCACTTCATACTGCAAATACACACAACAACAATCATGTTTGTATGCATCTGCAAGCTCTCTTCACATTTGTCCCCTGAATATCGTTTTGAGGCAAAGCTGACTGGAATGTTAAGAAACAAGCTGCTCATATTTGATCCAACTTCTGTCATACATTAGGTCTGAACACAAGTTGTTTTAACCCACAAAATTCAAGCATATCCATGTAATTCTGAATACATAGAAATACACCTAGATCCGGAAATACCTCTTTATGGGCATGCCTTAACAACCAGTAACCTTGTGGTTGATTATGGGCATGCCTTACCAGCCAAATTTTACACTAATTGTGCCCAAAATTTTACACTAATACATAGGAATGCACCCAAAACTTTACACTAATCCTAAAATAACAAAGTCAATAGGAGTGCACTCATCATAGGGAAGGGATATGAAGTCTTTCTCATGACAAGGGATAGGACAAGATAGTGTAACTAGAAAACTAAAAACTAATTGTGTATATGACCTAGCTTCATTGGAAATATGCTTGTGTGACAATGCTAAGTCCATCTTCACTTCCTACCAGAAATGCACACATCAACAATTGTGTTTGTATTCTTCTGCAAGCTCAAATCCACATTTGTCCCCTGAATATTATTTTGAGGCAGAGCTGACTGGAATGTTAAGAAACATGCTGCTCATACTTGATCAAACTTCTATCATACATTAGGTCTGAACAAAAAGTTGTTTTGACCCACAAAATTCAAGCATATCCATGTAATTCTGAATCCACATAAAAACACCCTTTAACACATAGGAGAACTGGTTTTAAAGATACTCAAAATATACCCAGGTTCGAAAATACCCCTTTATGGGCATGCCTTACCAGCCAGTAACCTTGTGGTTGATTATGGGCATGCCTTACCAGCCAGTAACCTTGTGGTTGATTATGGGCATGCCTTAGCAACCAATTTTACACTAATTGTGCCCAAATTTTACACTAATTTTACACTAACACATAGGAATGTGCCCAAAACATTACATTAATCCTAAAATAACAAAGTAAATAGGAGTACAGTTAATAGGAGTTCACTCATCATAGGAAAGGTATATGAAGTATTTCTCATGACAGGGGATAAGACAAGATACTGCAACTAAGACACTAAAACTAGTTGTGTATATGACCTATCTTTGTTGGAAATATGCTTGTGCGACAATGATAACTCCATATTCACTTCCTAATGTAAATACACACAACAACAATCGTGTTTGCATTCATCTGCATACTCTCATCCAGATTTGTCCCCTGAATATTATTTTGAGGCAGAGCTGATTGGAATGTTAAGAAACAAGCAACTCATACTAGATCCAACTTCTGTCACACATTAGGTCTGAACACAAGTTGTTTTGACCCACAAAATTTAACCATATCCAAGTAATTCTGAATCCATAAAAAAACACCATTTAAAACATAGGAAACCTAGTTTTAAAGGTACTAGAAATACACTCAGATCTCAAAATACCCCTTTATGGGCATGCCTTACCAACCAATAATCTTGTGGTTGATTATGGGCATGCCTTACCAACCAAATTTTACACTAATTATGCCCAAAATTTTACACTAATTCTACACTAATACATAGGAATGTGCCCAAAACTTTACACTAATCCTAAAATAACAAAGTCAATATGAGTGCAGTCATCACAGGGAAGGGATATGAAGTCTTTCTCATGATAGGGGATAAGACAAGATAGTGTAATTAGGACACTAAAACTAATTGTGTACATGACCTAGCTTTGTTGGAAATATGTTTGTGTGACAATGCTAAGTCTATATTCACTTCCTACTTGAAATACACACAACAACAATCATGTTTGTATGCATCTGCAACCTCTCATCTAGATTTGTCCCCTGAATATGATTTTGAGGAAAAGATGATTGGAATGTTAAGAAACAAGCTACTCATACTTGATCCAACTTTTTTCATACAATAGGTTTGAACACAAGTTGTTTTGACCCACAAAATTCAAGCATATACATGTAATTTTGAATACACAAAAAAACCATTTAACACATAGGAGAACTGGTTTTAAAGCTCCTAGAAATACACTTAGATTCGAAAATACCCCTTTATGGGCATGCCATACCAGCCAGTAACCTCACGGTTGATTTTGGGTGCCTTACCAGCCAAATTTTACACTAACTGTGCCCAAAAGTTTACACTAATACATAGGAATGTGCCCAAAAATTTACACTAATCCTAAAATAACAAAGTCAATAGGAGTGAATCGATAGGATTGCACTGATAATAGGGAAGGGATATGAAGTCTTTCTCATGACAGGGGATAGGACATTATAGTGTAACTAGGACACTAAAACTAATTGTGTATATGACCTAGCTTCATTGGAAATATGCTTGTGTGATAATGCTAAGTCCATATTCACTTCCTACTAGAAATACACATAACAATAATCGTGTTTGTATTCATCTGCAATCTCTCTTCCACATTTGTCCCCTGAATATTATTTTTAGGCAGAGTTGATTGGAATGTTAAGAAATAGGCTGCTCAGACTTGATCCAAATTATGTCACACATTAGGTTTGAACACAAGTTGTTTTGACCCACAATTCAAGCATATCCATGTAATTCTGAATCCAAAGAAAAACACCCTTTAACATATAGGAGAATTGGTTTTAAAGCTACTAGAAATACACCTAGATCCAGAAATACCCCTTTATAGGCATGCCTTACCATCCTGTAACCTTGTGGTTGATTATGGGCATGCATTCCAACCAAATTTTACATTAATTGTGCCCAAAATTTTACACTAATCCTAAAATAATAAAGTCATCAGGAGTGCAGTCAATAGGAGTGCACTCATCATAGGGAATGGATATGAAATCTTTCTCTTTACAGGGGATAGGGCAAGATAGTGTAAGCAGGACATTAAAAGTAATTGTGTATTTTATCTAGGTTCGTTGGAAATATGCTTATGTGACAATGCTAACTCCATCTTCACTTCCAACTGGAAATACACACAACAACAATCATGTTTGTATTCATATACAATCTCCCATCCAGATTTGTCCCTTGAATATTATTTTGAGGCAGAGCTGGCTAGAATGTTAATAAATAGGTTTCTCATACTTGATCCAACTTCTATCATACATTAGGTCTGAACACAAGTTGTTTTGACCCACAAAATTCAAGCATATCCATGTAATTATAAATCCACAGGAAAACACCCTTTAACACATACGAGAATTGGTTTTAAAGCTCCTAGAAATACACCCAAATCTAGAAATACCCCTTTATGGGAATGCCTTACCAAAAAGGAATTGGAAAAACCCTACTTAGGAAGGAGCGTTGCAGAAGTCAGAAAGGAACTGGAAAAACCCTATTTAGGAAGGAACGTTGCAACTATCATAAAGGAACGGGAAAAACCCTACTTAGGAAGGATGGATATTGTGGAATTGTAAACGTAAGGTTCAACACAGAATTTTAGTGGAAACAAGGTTTGGGATGATTACAAATATTATAGAATAAAATCTTTCTTGAAATCCAAAGGACTAATCAACATGATGATCTTGATAGTTTACAGACTAACGAACATGGAAATCAATTAATTACGCCTAAGCGATAACGTAACGAGTTACCTGCGCTATTTCAATGTCACTCTGAACATGGAAATCAATTAATTATGCCTAATCTATAACATAACGATTTACCTATGTTATTTCAATGTCACTCTAAACAGGGAAATCAATTAATTATGCCTAAGTTATAATGTAACGGGTTACTTGCGCTATTTCAATGTCACTCTGCTCACTTTCACGACAGGTTTAAAGCAACAAGAACTGGTTATTACTCGACTTTAGCTAGTACAAAGGGAAATTTAAACAAAAACGAGAGGTATATTTGTACTAACCTGAGAAGGAGAGGTATATTTGTACTCCATTGCTGCATAAGCTCTCACCCGTCTCTTCAAGAGTCTCCAAGTTCTGTCAATCATTGAGTTTCTCGGCATTTCTACGAGTCCATCTTATAATCTTGCTAAACCCAAAAATGAATTTCCAATTTGATTCAGTTATTAAATGCCCTAACCCTTGAGTACACACCCCATCGCCTCTCAGACCCATAGAAACCCCCTCCCCTGCCGCTAAAGCAAAAAATTTGGTGCCAATTAAGGGTTTTATAACCATGGTAATGCAACTACATTGAAATCAAACAATGCGAACTCCACTCTAACCACATACTTAGCGGTGGCATCGACCTACATCGCCATGGACGTTGGTGGAGCTCCGTCCTCATCGTCATCGAAGGTCACGAGGTCCTCAGTTGACATCGTGGTGGTAGACAATATGGATTTCCAACGTTTTTGGTTTGTAAATATGTGCCATAATCCTTTTTCCATTTACCCTTGGCCCATGTAATGGTATTCCATGAATGACGCATAACAAAATCTTTTCAAATAATTATTAATCCATTATATTATTTTGATATATAATCATATTATAATATTTTCAAAGAATTATTAATTCCTTAGATTAGTTTAATATATAATCATATTATATAGTAATTATCACCATATTGATTAATTATTCTATATTATATAGTTATTACCACAAGGTTGAAAAGGGATATCCCTTGATTATTAGTTTATAATATAGAGTCATCACTAAATACAATAATTAGTCTATAATTATACTCATCACCACAAGGGTAATCCACTTTTAAATAAATAATCTCTCACAAGATTAAATTAAAAGGGTTGATATGCCTTAATTAGTCTATATTTATATCATGGATATTTAACATGGATAGTTCGTGAAACATATTTTACAAGTTACTGCAAAAAAATATACTCACCCTCATAAGTCGACCAAGACACAACGTCAGACCTCTAATATAGATAATATTATGTCTTAATTATTTATGATTTAAAATGTAATGTTACAAGCCGCTCCAAATACATTGTACACTATGAGGCTTGCGATGTAATATTTTATTGCAAATGTAAAGTTAATTCACACCGTGCATAATTAATATTGTATCACATTATATTGGAATTCTTACGCCATTATGTGAAATGGGGAACTTGCATGTCACTATTCGACTAAAGGTTTTGTGCCATGTGATGGCCATTTTCACTACAACGTTGAAACATTTTCATATTATATTGACATTCATGGCCTCACAAATATTCCTAATTCTTCGACGCGAATTTTGGAGTTGCTACATAATTAGAAAATTGAATTGGATATTATATGAATCCATGTACAATGTTAAAATTTATTAAATTTTAACACTCTAGATGGATTCAGACCGAATTTTAGGGGGTCTACGAATCCATCTACAGCGTTAAAATTTAGTAAATTGTACAAATTTATTGTCAAAATTGTAATTTTCCATTGTCAGAGTGGCACAACTAAAAATGACCAAATAAATGACCAATTGTTATGTGTTCATTTTTAGTTTAAATATTATCCCGTGACCAAATTGGTCATTTATCTTAGTAATTTTTAGTTTAGTTCTTATCCCGTGGCCGAACTAGTCATTTATCTTGGTCATTTTTACTTAGCTTACTTAAAATTTCTCAATTTTGGTCATTTATCCCTTGAAAAAACCATGGTGACGAAATGTTTTGGTCACTTGGTCACTTATCTCTCATTTTGTACTAGTGATAATACTAAAATTTATAAACACAACTAAAAATTACTAAATTAAATGATTAAGTTAGTAACGAGATTAAAATTACCACTAAATAATATATCATAAGAAAAAAAATGACATAAAAAAACAAATAAAACAAAACAAAATAAAAAATAAAACAAAACAAAAATAAAACAAAAATAAAACAAAAAAAATAAAAATAAAACAAAACAATATGAAATACTTATGGCCCATTTGAACTCTTCAACATGGACCCTCGATTTCGACACGAAGCAAGGAAATGAGTAGGGAGAAAACTAGGACACCGAGACACTGGTACAAAATGAGAGATAAGTGACTAGGTGACAAAAAAATTTGGTCACCACAAATTTTTCAAGGGAAAAAAGAACAAAATTGAGAAATTTTAAGTGAGCTAACTAAAAATGACCAAGATAAATGATCAATTTGGTCATGGGATAAGAAATAAACTAAAAATGACCAATTTGGTCACGTGATAAAAACTAAACTAAAAGTGACCATAGAAGAATTAGTCATTTATTTGGTCATTTTTAGTTGTGTCACTTTGACAATAGAAAATTACAATTTTGACAATGAATTTGTACAATTTTCTAAATTATAATGGGTCTCTGAATCCATGTGCAATGTTAGAATTTAGTAAATTGTACACCCCATCATGTGTCATAGCTCAACATTAATGCATGAAGTAGATTTGCACCGCTTATGTTAACAACCTTCTACATAGTCTTTTGTTCTTGGAGTAGAAGAAATTGTCTTATAAGCTTTACATTCTCCCCAAGGTATCATAATTATTTTTCAATACATATACGATACAAGCATTAATAAAATCCATCCCAAGATGAGATATTGCAAGTACCCCATAACTAAACTAAAATGACCACGTAAAAATCGATCATTTATTTGGTCATTTTTAGTTGTGTAACCCTGGCAATGGAAAATTACAATTTTGATAATGAATTTGTACAATTTACTAAAATTTAGTAAATTGTAACTTTGTAGATGAATTTAGAGACATGATCTAGTGTCAAAACATGATGCCATAGGAGAACCTATTGAACTTTTTTTCCAGATCTTTTTATCTATACTGTTATATCCAGTTCGATGTGCTTATCATGTCCATATCCTATTTCACCATTTTTTCTTTCATATTATACCTTTGATATATATTAAGTTTCATCATGTGCATCATCATAGTGTGGTTGAGTAGGGTCTTGGATATTTGTTGTCTTCCCCTCTTGACATTATCATGTCATAAAGTTGGTGTCATTATGTTTGGCTCGTCATACTAACCATGTTCATATTTTGTTTGAACAAAAACCTCATTGTTTTACCCCCTCGACGGTTTGTTAAAGTTTCGACAAGTTCATGTATTTTGCATCATCATGTTAGCTAAAAATTGTCAATTTCACAACCTCCATTAATTCTCCATATGTGTCCATTCATTATGGTTCTCCTCGCGCTTGAGTTTGGAAAGGTATAAAGTTCTCCTTGGGTCTCTCCCGTGTAAAAAATTGCCAATATCTTCCATTTTGAAAAGAAAAAAAACCATCCATTTTTGTAAAATTCTTTAAAAAAAAAGAGTTACCATGATTCTAATATTTCGTCATATTTACATTGAAAAAATAAATTGTTAATCGTGTAAAATAAAACTCTAAAAGAGAAAATGGATACACAACATTATATCAAGGAATAAAAAAAAAAACATTCAATTAGAAAATATTCCTCCTGCCCATCCACTTATTTTCAATTAGAGACTATTCCTTCGGCTTTTCTAGTTTTTTCAGGGTCACATGTCCCTATCTCCCACAACACTTTCCCATCAAGTATGTATGTATGTATATCATTACACAACACAGCAAGTACCAAACAAAAAAATTGGAAACTTGTTGATTCCATACCAATATGACCACATAGGGAATGATATCAACCATAAAACCCTTATCATGGATTGATTGGTGGAGGAGTTGGGTTCGGTTACTCCATTACAAAAAAAGGTCGATCCCACTGATCGAATACCAATCTTGGTTTTGCGACCATGTATTTAGGAAAGGTGAAAAGTTTCCACAATGAGGTGTGCATTTTTCTAATGGGTATTGACATGGTGAGTAGCAAACAAAACATTTGAAAGCTTGTTGATTCCAGAGAAATATGACCACACGGTAATGATATCGACTATAAAACCATTATCATGGCTTGATTAGTTGATTAGGGTCTAGTTAATCCACTACACAGAGAGGTTGATGCCACTTATTGAATCCTAGTCCTAGTTCTGTGGCTATGGATTTATACAAAGTGAAAATTTTCCTCCAAGACAAAGTGAGCATTTTTCTAATGGGGATTGACATCCCTTTCACATTCCATGATATAAAGGACCTTTACTAAGGAATCCCCATTAAATATCTTGCTAAAGTGATTATCGATCACAAAGTATTCCAAGGTGATGCAATATCGATGAGTAATATATTGCATAGTTGCTTCTTTATATGACTTTGGATGTGGTGTTAAGGTGATTTTTTTCTTGACCTTTTCCATGGTGAATTGGGTTAAGCTTGAGATAGTTTGTCTTGCGATCCTACTCCACCTTCCACCCCTACTCTTCTACAATAATGCATGCCTAATAGAAAGTAATAAAGGGATTATTTCATGTAGAGTTCATGTCCTTATCCTGGGTTGGAGCTCTAATAGTTTGAGCTTGAGATGTAGTGTTCTGATTTGAATGTTATGAAGATCTTGGCATTTGTGAGGAGGTTAAGGTGGAACTGTTTGAGATATCATAAGGAGCACATGCCCGAGAGGGTGTTTGGCGAGGCTTCCTGTTGGTAGTCCCCTCTTTGGTGATCCCGTGCTTGACACAAAATATTCATTGGTTATGTTTAAATACTCCGCCTTCTGAAAATAAATACTATCAGCTATGAATAACTTTAAACATTGTGCAACTCTTTACTCTTATCTACTAATTCAAAGAAATCTTGAATTTGAATGGAAATAATTTTCCTTGCCATACTAATTAAATTTTTTCCAAATATTTGGTTAAAGATATCCACAAATGGTTTCGTGTCTGGAGGGATCCCCAAGAACTCAATTCAAAGAGGATATTGAGCCTAATTAATGCCCTTGGGATTTAAATTTGTAGTTATGTCTCCATGATTTAACATAGGCCAAAGAGTCTTCAATTATTAATGTACCAATTTATGAACTATAGAACATACTTAGCAACGACCTCCAAATTAAAAAGAAGACAAAGATACACCAAGTTTTATCTCCAATATGAATTTAAAGAGATCCCTCCAACCTTTTAATTCATTATACAACACTAATTGAAGGTTTCTTCATTCAAAATTTTGCAGAGGAAGTACCGTAAACAACCTCATTGTTCCAAAATTCTCTTATGTTTTGAGTACTCTGCAGTATCTTTAAATAAAAAGTTAATCCCTAGTCTTCTCACTCATCTGCCTCTATGGAGTCAATTTGGCCCATTGTTTTGAAAACATCTTCTTTAGGGTCTATAATAGCTCCTTATCTTTCCTATAATTTTTTTTTGAATGATGTGTTACTATGTTGAGGGGGGAAACATGACTTTCAGCAGCATTGTGTTGATCTTGATTGACATTTTCTATTTGCACAGGGACATTTTTCATCAGATCGGGGCATGTCCCTATATGTATGGACACATTCTAAGCACAATTGTGGACAATTCTTGATGTTAGAGAAGAATCTGGGAAGAGATGAAATGCTTGTGTTGGTGAGTGGGATTTCTTCTTCATGTCTCCTAGTTCTGTGCATTTTCTCCAAGGGTTTTTGTGACTAAAATGGGGGCACAACTAGAACTACACGAGTCATCTTGAACACACCATTTTCTATCAAAAAGGATGATATGTCACCCTTGTTATTAGGATGGCTATCTGATTGAGAAGCAAGTAGAGATCCTGACAGGGTCTAAAGACCTGCATGTGGAAGAAATAATCATGCTTAATTAGAAATATCCTAAGTAGTTTTTTCTTTGGAATTTGAGTATTTATGTGGAGTTTTTTTAGTATTTTAAATTTTTTTTTTTTTTTGTTTTTTGTTTTTCCATTCCCTAGAATTTTATGGGGAACTTCTACTTGTTCCTGAAACCATACCCCCTACCTATGTTCTGGAAGTGTTTGCAACATAGGTGGAAACATATTTTTAGAGATCTTGTGGGGAACTTCTAGTTTTTCCTCAAACTATACCCCCTACTTATGTTCTGGAAACACTTGCAACATAGGTAGCAACATGTTTTTAGAGAGTCATAAACCAAGTTCTTGGCACTGAAATTTCTTTGATTGAAGTATCCGCTTGACTACATAATATGTAGGTTTAATCTTCAAGTGGAGACATCACAATTATTATATTATATATAATATTAACACAATTATTATATTATGTGTAATATTAACAAGCAAAAAAAATAAAAAATAAAAATAAAAGTGAGAAAATAAACATAATGAAAGGGTGAACTGGAAAAAGAAAGTGAAAACTTAATAGACATTGCCAGAAAGGGTAAGACAATGAGATAAATCATGGTTTAAGTTGGGGATTTTTTTTCTCTTTAGCCAGATCTAAGCGAAGTAGCTAGTCTTCTAGCAGATCTAGGTGAAGCAGGAATAGGCTTTCATCGCAGAGGCACTATACTATAGTCTTCCCCAAATTCATAAGTACAAAACAATTCTATTTTAAAAACTACATAACCATTTTATTTTCTTGCTTCTTGCTAGGGTCTCTAGGGTTTTTATCAGAACATCAATAACATTATGACAACATTGTTGAAATTGGAGTTACAGACCTCGAACCATCTCGAAGGTTGCACCGCTATGTCCCATTCATATTTCTTTATTTTTTCATATATGCGATTTCTGTATGCTTGTATATTTTTGTGCTAATAAAATATTTTGTCTCTCTGGATTAACTCTGAGAATACCTAGGACCAACGAGGTTTCCACTTGTGATATACGGTAATTGAATTTGATCTTGTTTTATAGTTATCTCTATGGAAAGTGGGTTAAAAATATTGATGGTCTAGGGTCAAAGTTCAATCATTTTAATTCGAATGGCATATTCCACGGCAGGTGTGGATCTTTTAAGTGTTAGCACCAATACCTTTGGGGTCAATCTACTTGACCCCTAGTTATCCACTTAAATGTTAGCAACCATAACATTTCTTTAATTATTTTACCAAGTTCTATACTTGAGATCCAACTCATATGGCCATTCAAATATTCCAAACCCTAATTTTTTAATGTCCCTACTTGGAATTTTGGAGAATTCTACAAATTGGGCAAAATTTGAGCTTAACTAGTTATAACTGCAGAGGGTTCCAACTTTCTCCAAATGGTCCCGAATTTGAAAGGAAATAGTCACGGGGAATTCAGTTAGTGAACCTCTCACATAGCACGTGCAATCGTGGGATATTAAAGAATACCCCTAATTTTGAGAGATATTGACCCAAACTCTTTTTGTTGAAACCCCCTCCCAATAATTAAAACCTCCTCCCCACCCCTTTTTATACCTCAATCCTTATAAACCACCCTACCCACCCCCACCTTAAATCCCTCATCCCCCCAATACCTGCAATATATTGGTTTGATTTTTAAAACCCATAATATGAACTAACGTGATAGGATATTGGCCAACAAGTGAATCCCCCGTGGAAATAGTATGGTGAGTCTTAAAACATCCCAAGGTGGTTTATGGACACTTTGTATCTGAATTTATACCTCTACATATTGGTTTGGGGCTAAGGAGAAACAATGCAATTTTAGTAGGAAATTGTGTTCAAATCTCCCCAAGGGTGAAGCCAAACTATCTCTCCAACTCAAGTACAACCCTCCCAAATTATTAGACATCAATGTATGTCCTTAATCATGGTTATTAAGTTCTTAAAATATATTATGATTTGCAACATTTGTAGGGTAACTTTCATGGAAATTGCTTAAGGGAAATTACATTACTAGCTCAACTTTGACACATGAAAAGTAGAATATATGGTTATGAGAGTAATATGAAACATGGTGGTAATATAGAGAATATAAATGTATTAAATAACAACATAAAACTCAAAGGAATACCCTCATACAAATATGATACAAGACTCCTTCAAGATTGAATCCAAAGTCATGGAAACTAGTGATTCAATGGCATGGGAATGCAAGCTTTTCACACACGAGTTTCTTGGATTTTGAGCCACAAAGAGCATGGAAATGAAATTACAGAGTAATAAATAATATATTTCTATAAAAATATCAATAAAATCAGAGAATATCCCTCATACATATTTGGTATAAAACTACTTCAAGATTGAAGCCAAAATCCATGAAAACTAGTGATACAATGGCATGAGAATGCAAACTTTTCACATAGGAGTTTCTTGTATTTCGAGCTGCATAGAATATGGGAATGAAAGTATATATATTTACATAATATATGTCTTCCCAAACATAATCAAACTAATACAGTTATCCTCATACAAATCTGATATAAATCTACTTCAATATTGAAGCCAAATCCATGAAAACTAGTTATTCAAGAGCATGAGAATACACGCCTCTAACATATGCATTCTTGGTATTTAGAATTACAAATAATATGGAAATGAGATTACAGATCCATACATAATATAACCAATCTTGGGAATCAAATATCCTCAGCAAAGTGCAAGCACCACTCCAACAAGTGCATCATCAAATGAGAGTGGGGGGGAATGGAGAAGAAGGAATGAGAGAATAGGGAGATATAAGAGAATTCGATTGCATGGACCTTGAAACTGAAACAAAAAATTCTTCATTAAGATCCAATGAGATGTATGAATGGCCTCTACATAAACCAACTTGGAAATGAATCCAACTCCCTCGAAATTGGTTCACAAGCAAGGAGAGTGAACACTCACCATGAAATGGACAAGAAAAAGCTCTCCAAAATGCCAAAGGCCAATTAAAAAATGATAAAAATACATTCTCATTCCTCATGAAATCCTTTTATTAACTTCATGACTCCTCCTAAGGTCTGATTTCCCTCCATGGTATTCCTCCAACTCATCTTAGTGGTTTAGTAGTTCTCATGACACTTGTCTTCATCTTCATGCTCCAATTATCTCCCCAATTTGAATGGTTTCCTATAAATCCCAAATTCGACCTCTTGGTCGCTATTTTTATCCTTGTCATGTTAGATTTTTCATATGTATACAATCAGGTCTGAATTTTCCATACTTGTCATAGAAACTTTCATCATTTGTTGTCACAGAGTGCATGGCATCTCCTTCCAAGTGGCACACCTTGTCTTCTAGTCTCTTTCTCTTCCATGGGAGTTACACTCCTTTACCTATTCGAATTCCTTGGCTCATTATATGATATTTGACACCACATCACCCTCCAATAACATTACATTACCCATGTGTTTGAATTTGGATGAAGATCATGCCAAGTGTGTCGGGAATCTAGTCATCCAAAGGATCCACAAGCTTCCAAGTGTCTTGATGAACCCATGCCACCTTATTTTATTAGCATTATCATTTATGTGACCCATTTAAATGTGAATATGGTAAACTAAAGTACTTTTGGGTCTCATAGCCCCTTATTACAAAATTTATGTCTCCATATCAACCTAGGGAACTAGTAGGTTGGTGGAACATTATTTGAAATTAGTCTTATTTGGATATTATTTAATTGGGGACATGACACATTTTCCATCTCCATCTTCATCTTCAGGATCCACAACACATAATTCCTGGTATCTGTTTTTTTAACCTTCCACCATAGCTTCCTAGAAAGTATATATCACGTCGGTCAGGCCTTGACAGGGATCTCAACAACCTGCTTTCTATGGACACAACAATTTGTAGTTGCATTAATGTGACATACAATACAGAGACCAACCCATAAAAGAGACCTGAATTGAGACAAATCAAAGGAGGTATATATATATATATATATATATCATTAGAAATCTAGGCAACTCAAGAGATTATCTAAGCAAGGTCCATGTTCAAAAAGGAAATAATTCTTGTGTAAGTTAGAACAGAACTAAAGTCACAATCAGGAAAAAATTATCGAATTAGTTGTTTTTCAAAGGGAGAGTAGCTACTAATAGCAATTTGTGGTTAAAGCAATAAAAATTTCCATATCCAATAAAAAAATTCAAACAAACCACTACTAAAGAAATAAAAAATTCAAACAAACCACTACTAAACAAATAAAAAATTCAAGAAATATAGAGGTTGAATCACTGCGGAAGTCCTGTAATAATTGTTCAATTAGAGAATTCTTAAATAGTCAGGGAATAGCTAGTAGAACCATAAACTTCAATTAATATTTGACTCAATTCAATCAAATATTTATCTACCCAAAACCAAGGTTGAAAAATAAAGAAGAGCCGACATTCCAATTAAATCCAAATATTATAAAATCTTGACATCCCACCCACTGATTGGCAAAACTGAAGGTGCCCACACTAGAAGGTATTAAGGTAGTATGATATTGGCTTGAAATTGGTCACGGACCGGGACACAATGAAACAAATTCAAGAAAAATAAAATATATACTTAGATGTATCTTGAACCCCCCAAAAGTCTGTCAAAGAAGTCATCACTGAGCCACCATTATCTGCTGGTACAAATTAGGGTGAGGTTTTATGCTTCAAACTCTTTGAGGTATAGGTCTAGGTTCAAATAAGGTTGAGTTTTTATGTGTCAAAGCCCTTTGAGGTGCACCAATATAAGTATCCATATCCTATTAACCTAAACCCTTTCACATGCAGATAATGAACTTTGGCTTCATAAATCCATGTAGGTATAAAAGCTATGAGTCACGCCTCAGGTTTCTTGCATTGGGATTTAGTCTAATTGACAGTGATTAATTCTTCTTTCGATTCTTAATGGGATTGGGTTTCTTACATTGGGTTTTGTTCTTTCTGGTGGTGATTAATTGAGCCAAGCAAGATGAATCTATAGAATAAATTAATCCCATTTCTCTTTCAGTTCTTCATGACATACAAATACCTGGTTTGAATTTTTTTAGGCAATGGAATATGTGTTTTGTATCTTTGTGTGTTCTCCACTCTAGTTTTTAGCTTTCATTTAGAAGTTTGTCAATACGATGTTAATATGTAGACTTTACCAAAGTGAAGCGTTATATCCAATGAGTTAGAAAGTACATTTTTTCTTTATAAATAATAGCTATTATAAAAGGTTGAGATCCTATCAATAATTTTATAGGATCTTGCAGCTACAATTTAATTTGTTTTAAAGGAAGTTTTTCCAACCGCATTGTATCAAACCAATTTTTGATAACTTTAGTGACCAATTTTGACAGCTGAAAACATTAGAAATACACATAAAACCAAAATATCAATGAAATTATGGTGTTATTATTTCACATAGAATTGCTTCCGACTTATGTAGATGCCTTTGACATATTTGTTATTCTTCATAAAAATATATACTATGATTTTATTAATCACCATAGCTATCCATGGGAGTAGGGAGTAGAAAATAAATCTAGTTGCATAATTTTGTGGGAGTTACAAGGTTACTACTGACATCTAAAACATAAAGAGATCCGAGTGAAAATGACATAAAATAAAGGAAGAAAGGGTGTCCGAGGGGATAAATCGTAGAAAAGAGAGAAGCACAACTATGTTAGAAATAGAGGTAGATGTGAAGTAAGGAACATAATCATCTCCGTTCTCAGTGAAAGAACAATGCAATGGCTGATAATGTGCGTCCTCATCAATCATAAGAATCACATTGTATTTCATTATTAACCTTCCCGCCAGGATCATAATCTTATAGCTTCCTAATAGAGTAACTTGCATCATAATATTTTGAGAAGTTGTGGAGTTCCAGTTATCAATATTGATGACCTCTTTCAGTGAAAAATATTGATGAAGATAGTTTTTGAATACTGAACCATATTGGTTGATGTAGGGCATATGGGAATGTTGGAATATCCATGGGATATACTTGTAGCCTCTTTAGGAAACTCATTATACATTCTGAAGCGTATTGCGTAGAGGTAGCTTGAAGTTTCTCTGGAAAATGGAGCTCTAAAGGGGAGGTTGTAATGGTATTGGTCATGTTCCTTGACCGACTTAAAGGAATCAAGCGAAACAGTTGCATCTTCCGAAATTCCATAGCAAAAACCTGCAAGCATATTTACGTCATAGACGATTTTCTATATGAGGTTCTGTTTGTAAACACTGTTCACCTTAGTCATCCCTACAACCAATCAGGTTTCACCATGTGTTCTTCTTCTCTTCCAATCAAAATATGCCACGATTGTTGAAGAAGTTTTATGTTGTTGCATTTTCAGGATGTTCCAAACAAACACCCAATAGTGCTTCACTCCTCATCCCTCAGTGTCTTCTCTGCAAATTCATTCTTGAGGTAATAGTTTTCCTTAAAGCCTTCAGGAAGTTCTACTATTTGAGATTTTTATGATGCTCTGTATGCAATATCAAGTATATGAAATCATATGTCGCAACGTAGGAGTCGTCAGGATTCATGTCGAATCAGCCGGTGTGAGAATAATTTCGAGACCGGAGGAGATTGCGAATCGCTGAGATTCAACATTACGAAATCTAAGGACTGCAAGGTGAAGTTGCAGGGCTCCCGAAAGGGGCGCAAGGGCCACTTGTGTATTGATGCCGAGAGTTTTGAAGTGATGCCCTCTCTCTTTGTGGTGGAGTTTGGCAAGAATGGAGGTGATAGCCCCGAGTAAAGTATGTTATGCAAGCAGGTCCTTAGGCTAGGTCTCAAGGACATTGTGTGGGCATGGGACGACGACAATCGACGTAAGGTTTAGTAGATATTCACTGTGTATACATAATAACGTTTTTTCATACTACAATATTTTTAAGGCATATAAATGTCATGCTTTAATAGTTATACGAGAGGTAGAGGAATCCTCTTTATAAAAAACACGAACGGTCGTGAAAGGCAGTAGCCGTTTGGAATTCCTCCCTGAAAAACATATAGCAAAGCTGAGATGTACCTTTTCTTTTACAAACTCCTTGAATTTGTCTCAGTTTTATTTTCAGATCGACCTGTGTAATATTCTGTCTTTCCATAAATTTTCCTTCCGCTCTTGTTTTGGCTGATTTTGTATCTGTTTTTTATGAATGCAACAGTCATGCAAGATCTGTCGTGGATAAACTGGAGATGATGCAAGAGTGATTTCGTAGATCAAGCTTTTAGAGGACAAGGAGGAAAATTTCGCTCATGCCAATAGTCAGGCCGATGCCTAATTCGACGGAAGATATGAGCCATCAAGCTGCCACAAGGAAATGTTTAAATTGTTTCCCTTAAGTTGTGGCTCTAGTTTCGGTTCAAACCCTAGATTTACAGAAAATAAAATAAACTTGCATTCAGAAATTGACCAGACTGATCCAAATTCGAGGTATTTTCATGTCCAGACATTTATCGCTAGATTTTTTCTGAGTTCTTGATAGTTGAGCGAGATTAAATGCCGGATAAGGCTAACTTTGAGTTTTTTGCACTATTTTTAGCAGATCTGTTCCAGCAAAAGCTCCCGAGCAATAGTCCATAACTCAACTCACTATTTTTAATAACGAAGAGATGAATGTTTATGATGCGCCTGTTGAAAAGGTATTATTTTCATCGAATAACAAATTTAATGCAGTAACAACAAATGTATGTAATCATTTTGACAAAACCTTTGAATCTTAGTCCTTTGGGCTTTATTTATTTGTGATGGAGTACTTTTTCCATTTTCTTGGCAGGCTCAAGCAATTATGAATCTTTCCAGTGCTCATAGCTCGAGAAACACAAGAACATCTACGAGCAGATATCGAAACTGTTGCCTTCCAAGCTTGCATTGAGCACTGTTAATGGAAATCGGGCTAAAAAACTGCCAGTAGGTAAGATGTTGATCGTATATATTTTATATTGCAGAACAATGACTAGATTAAGAGTGAAAAGATAGAAAGGGTTTTCAATATAGAAAAGGGTTTTTAACATTGTTTACTTGTTGCGAGTGCAGGCTTGCAATTAGTCAAGAAATTATCCCTACAACGCTTTCTACAAAAGCGACAGGAGAGGTGTTGAATCCTACTCTAAATCATCAACAATTTATTACCCCTATATTTCGAAGCTTGAATATTTAACCAAACTGGTAAATCTATTATATGATGAACCAACAAAATGTGTATTGAACTCATGATCAATTTTTTGGTGTAATTACAGATTCAACGGCGTGGCTCCTTACACCACGATGAAGCCGACAACACATTCCCTACATAGAAGGAATAAGACTACCACGTCATCCTCTCTTTCACTTCTTCGTAACAAAATTTTAAAACATTCGCCAATGCTATTGATTTTTAATTGCATCACAGGACAATTACTTTACTTTCTCTGGATTGTTTTCATGGACTTTCCAATTGACCGAGGCCCGACCACGCATTTTGTGTGATGCTGATACCGGTAAACCATGATATGCTAAAGTTAACTCATGGTCAACAGTTTTGTATCTCGGTACTCGGTTGCATGAACTTGTACAACAATTTCTCATTTCGATATTTATTGTCCAATATTCATCGATAGGATGCAGTGCCAAAAAAATATAAAATCTATTAATTATTAATTATATAAAATATGGAATCAAGCCAAGAAAATATATAAAAGTTTATTATTATTATTATTATTATTTAATTTAGTTTTATTTAATAGGTGATTTTTTGAATTAATTGAAATATTTTTAGAGTTTAATATTTGATTTGTTTTTCGATAATCACATGTCTAGAGGATTTTTTATCTCTTTGGATACGACACCTAAATCTTTATGGCTTTGCAAGGAGGAGGCGGTGAGGCTCTCTCCTTCAAAGAAATCCTTACATCTTCCACAAGGGACAACAATCATCCTGCAACTCTTCCATCGGATAAGGGGAAAACCAAAGAAGATCCTATTATTGCCATAGCTAGAATGGGAGGTGTAGGAAACTTACCGTATCCATCTAAACTAGCTGAGAAGAGAGTTAATATGGAACATGGAAATCTGGTAGCTAAGGGTTTCAAGAGATGCATCCCTAAGATGACTAGCACTCCCACTTATAAAATAAGATCATACAAACTCGGCACATACATCCAATTTATGAAGGACCATGCAATAATGATCAAGTTTATGGGGATATGGTCCTCAAAGAATGTCCTCATCAAGTGGATAGATCTCAAATGTAAGTCGAAAGGGAAAATCAAACTCAAACTAGGAGCGAAGGGATTCTTTACTACAATTTTTTTCCAATCTAGAAGACAAAAATAAAGTATTTGAAGGAGTCCCCTATTACTATTAGTTAACAAGATTTTTTCGACAACATTGGAAGGGTTGATACATCCCAAATAGGGAAGAATTTTCAATCACCTTAGTGTGGATCGATTCGTACTCTCTACCCCAAGAATTATGGGATGAAGGCACCTTCAAGGGGATTGGAAACATATTAGTATGTTTTGTTAAAACCTATGAGATCACAAAACATGGATGGCACGCCTGGTATGATTGAATATATGCCTATTCGAATGTATCTCACCTGTACCAAAGTCAATCTGTTTGAGCTACCAAGAAAACGAACTGGTCCACTCCTTGGAATATGAACATGTCTTATTTTGATGTCACAAATGCCATGTACATGCACACTTATTTAAGGATTTCCCTTGAAAAAATTAAATTCCCTTGGGCATTATAACCATAGATTAGGGAACTCTAACAAGATTCACTAGGGTACCATCAAGAATAAAACAAGGGCATACACCACCCCCTCTTCCCAATTAGGGAAGCTTTAAATAATTAATAGATTTGAAACCCCATCACAAATAATGTAATACCCTTGATTTTGGCATGGAATATATTAAATCAAATCATGTAAAAGGATTCCCGTTTACCGAAAACTAATATGTTCTCGCTTTCGAGAAAAATGTATTGAATATCGGTCTTTTTATTTAATGCGACTGCCACGGACTTCGAACTCCTCCTTCATATGGAACATACCTTGAAATAGAGGAAAGCAAACACACAATCTTCCAAGATTAAAGATGAAAAACAAGGGATAAAAGAAAAAAGCACTATGAAAGTGAAAATTCAATGTCCTCTTCCTCAGGTAAAATCTTCTTTGAGTTTGAAATTATAGTGTGTGGGATAGCTCACAGATGGAGGCTTCTAGTGCAAATAATTTCTACCATTTTGGACCTACATTCAGAAATGTTGATGATAAAATCCTCCTCCTTCATTTCTTTATAAATTTATGATTGTTTCTTACAAAATTGTATGGTGGATATTGTCACTAGCAACAACATCATGCCATTATAGATTATGGAAGCCATGGGATTAAAATGTGTATCATGTACTATAAAGTGGGAGAATAAATGCACACCATATATTCTAGAAAACCAACATATAGAGCTATTGTTTTTGCTTATACCTGTAGCATGGAAGCAAGAACACATCAAGTCTTAAATTTATTCATTCAACACACTTAGTTAGTGTCAGATGATGCAGTGGTTTTTAATTTTAATAAAATATAATTAATTATTTCCATACTTGCATTATAATAAGTCTTGGCACGCTTTTTTATGCATATTAGTTTTAAACAATTTTATGTGAATCTTAATTTATACAACTATATTATAAAAGCTTATATTTAGTTGCTTTGAAAGATGATTTTTATATGGTAATTACTATGTATACAAATGCTTTAAAACAAATTGTTTTAAATAAAGTGAATGTCATTGAGGTATTATATTAGTTTTACTGTTGAAGTTTTTTATTTAATTAATTTATTTATTAAGCTTATATATACCTCATGGTGGGCGACGATTTCATGTGGCAAGATTAAGGTGGGAGCCCATGGGCCCTCCACGGAGGACAGAGTCTTTTTTATAGTTTTTTATATTTTTTTAGGCAGACAGATGCGGAAGGAACAACAGGTTGTTTTCGCCGGGACTTGGAATGGGAAGGAATGGTCGCGATCACTATGGAGCTAGGAGCAGGGTTACCGGTAGACATGGTGGACTACTCGGATGACCCGTGGCAAGGGCTCAACATTTTCTCTTCTCCGAAAATCACTGGAATCCCGTCACCGGAAACAGTCCAGAACACCCTAGAAAACCTGCCAGTTGGAATTGAGGCTAGGGTGTCGGACTCACCGCCTGAGGAGGGATTGCTAGGGTTGTTTACAGCACGGCCTCTAAATCCTGCACTAGGAGGAACCCCATACTCACTATTCTCTACAAGCCAACCCCATCAGGGTTCCGATGCAACAATCCTCATCAATGATCCACTTCAAGCAGAGCCACAACATTCACGGCTGGATGGCGACTTGAACAGAGGGAGCGACCCCTTAGTGGCACAACCAACATTTACAAGAGATAAAGAGTAGGCCTCTGAACCATTGGACGGCCTCCTGAGCAGCCCAAAAAAAAACCCCATCTCGGAAAGTGAAGGTACTCTCTCTGATAGAAGTTCAGAGGAAACCCTATCCAGTTCCAAAATACGAAAAAACCACTGTCTAAATCCCTTCGGAGGAGCGTTTAACCTAATTTGCGGAGTTGGTGTCTCTATGGCGGAAGTTCAAAAGATGGATGGATTGGCCTTAGTTGGGAAAATAAGAGGGCGAAACCCTACTCAGGGGAAAATGGAAGAATGGGTTAGGACCAACTGGACAGGGTTTCAAGGTGAAGGCCTGGAAATCACACCGCTAGCAAAGGGATGGTTTGGCTTCCGCTTCAGCTGCAAAGAGGATGCAGACCTCATCCTCAGGAAAGTCTGGACATATGGGAAAACCCCTTTCCAGCTAAAGAGGTGGTCACCCTTGTTTGATGCGGATACTGAGAGATTGGACACAATTCCAGTCTGGGTTCGCCTTCCAGGTCAGCCCTGGGAATTCTGGAACCCGACATCACTCAGTGACATTGGAAAGGCGCTGGGGACCTTCATAGAGGCAGACCTTTCTTATCAGCAGATGAAAGCCAGGAAGGTAGCCAGGATCTTAGTTTCTTTGAACATTAGAACTAGCCTCTGGGAACATTTTAATTTAATTTGTCAATCTAAGACAAAAAAACAGTTGTTGGACTACGAGGGGCTCCCGTTTCGATGCCACAAATGTCATGAAATAAGACACTTGGCAAAGAATTGCCCAAACTATGTTCCATCACCATCTGGAAGAAAGAAGTGGTTTAGATGATCAGGGGCCTCAAGCTCAAAGGAAATTGACTCGAATCCAGTCCTAGTTGAAGAAAATCACATGACGGAAGCCACAGATCAACCATTGGATCAATCAGAAGGAATGGCTGTAGTAGCAGATGAAGGACCTTTTCATCAACCGGAGCCTCGTCCGAGTTCGCCTTCTTTACCGGGTATGAATACTTCTACACTTAGCAAGCATATGAATGTTTTATCTTTAAATGAGGACAAAAAATTGCCTGCTCCCCTCACAAACAGTCCCATCCCCACTCAAAACTACTCCTCATCCCCCCCCTAAAAAAAAAATTGCTCCACCACAAACCTTGTAGCGCCCCCCCCCCCCCTCATGAAAACTGACTCATCCAACCAATCCTCTTCTATCTACTTCCACCTACGATCAAGAGATGTTCCAATCTCTTTGAATCCAAGAGTCACTGCTAAAGGGCTCGGGGTAAACCCTAGTATCACCTCCAAAGGCAAAGGAAGGGGAAGACCTTCACACCTCTCTATGGCCCAGAGCCAGTGGAAGACAAACAACCTTATTTGGGGTGCTTAGAGTAGTGTAAACCCCAGATGGGGTGCCAAAATGAAATTTCTCTCTCTAAATTGTAGGGGTCTGAAAAGTACCCAAAAAAAGCTTGCCCTAAAAAGGATGATGGAGGTTCTTAACCCAGAAGTCATTCTTATACAAGAAACCATGGGACTAGAGCTGGAAGTAGAACTATTGTTATCCTCACTGCTACCGCTCTACTCTTTCACAACACAAAGTGCAATCGGTCACTCAGGAGGTTTAGCAATTGGCTGGAAGAAATCAAGCATTCGATGTACAAACTCTTGGGGCTCCCCCTTCGGGCTAGGAACCCAGCTATGCTGGGCGGAGACAAATACAACCCTAACTGTTGTTAACATCTACGGGCCTTACTCAAACATAACAGATTTCTGGGACTCTTTCAAAAAGGCTGGGTTTTTAAAAGAAAGAAATTTAATTATAGTGGGGGATCTC
Source organism: Pseudotsuga menziesii (assembly GCA_001517045.1). Lineage (NCBI taxonomy): Eukaryota > Viridiplantae > Streptophyta > Pinopsida > Pinales > Pinaceae > Pseudotsuga > Pseudotsuga menziesii. Next base: position 493,192 of record LPNX010740930.1, on the reverse strand, counting down.
AACTTCACTCTAGGAGCCCATGAAGTCTAAGGGCCAAAAGCATGAACGGATCCTTCAGCCCCCTATTTCAGCAACCTCCTAATGGATTCCAAACTAATTGATCTCAATCCGCAACCCCTAAAACCAACCTGGTCAAACAGACGAATGGGTGAAGAGAGAATAGCAAAGAGACTAGACAGATTCTTGATCTCAGAAGATCTGCTGGAGGAATATTTTATGTTCAAGCAATGGGTGGACTCAGGAGTGGACTTAGATCACCTACCCATCTGCCTGGAAATCCAGAAACAACCAAAAAATCCGGCAAGCCCATTCAAGCTCTGTTTGGCATGGCTTAAGAATGAAGAGGTAGTGTAAATCATTCATTCAAATTGGATCCCCTATCAGGAAGACCATGGAACTAGGGCTGCCATTCATTTCACCCAAAACCTACTCAGAATAAAAAAACTTCTTAAGGAATGGGCAGCAAATAAGAAGCTTCAGGATGAACAACACATCATCCAAATAGAGCAAGATTTGAAGGAGCTCCAAAACAAAGAAGGGGGAGGCTTTCTTTCCCATGATGACAGAGAGAAACTCTATTCTCTAGAAGCTTCAAGAACCAAACTTCTAATGGAAATACATGAGGTATTGAGATTAAAAAGCAGAGCAATCTCGATGGAATGTGGAGATGACAATACAAAATACTTCCAGGCATTTGCAAAGGGTAGGAAGCAACAAAATAGGATCTGGGAGCTAAAGAATGAAAACAATGAGACATCAAACACCTTTGAAGACTTAGCTGAAACAGGGAAGAAATACTTTGAAAACATATTCAAAGAAGGCCAACAAACAACAATAGCTGAAGTAATTAGAATTTCTCAGTATTTCCCTGAAAGCATCAGTGAGGAAGACAACATGGAGCTAATGGAAGAAGTCTCAGAGGAGGAGGTAAAAGAAACCCTTCACAACTTTCAAAAAGATAAAATCTCGGGGCTTGATGGGTGGACAATAGAATTCTTCCTAGCTGGATATGACTCCATAGGTCTAGACTTATTTTATCTGGTAGAGGAAACAAGAAAAAATGGCGTCCTCCATCTTCCATTGAATTATACTTTCCTAACCCTAATTCCAAAAAAGGACTCACCAGAAAGCTTGGAGGACTACATGCCTATCTCCCTGTGCAACATAACCTACAAGGTGGTCACAAAGATTATTGCATAGAGATTTCGAAAGGTCCTTTCAAAATTTATTTCCAAGGAATAGTTTGGATTTCTAGAGGATCGATAAATCCACGAAGCCATGGGGGTTTCCCAGGAGGGTCTCCACAGTGCCAAAACAAAAAAAAGCAAAGGGGGCGATCCTAAAAATTGATCTCTCAAAGGCCTTTGGCAGAGTAAGCTGGATCTATCTCAGGCTCCTTCTCACCCATCTAGGCTTCAACTACCCCTTCATAAAATGTTCCGCATGCATCACAACTGCCTCCTTTACAGTCCTCATAAATGGAGTAGATTCCCCATTCTTCCATGCTGAAAGGGGTTTGAGACAAGGCTGTCCACTATCCCCTCTGCTCTTCCTATTAGTTGCGGAAGGGTTAAGTAAAGCTATTTTGGATGCAAAAAGAAGAGGGTTGTTTGAAGGTCTCAGAATTACCACAAACACGAGCATAACTCATTTACCTTTTGTGGACAACATCCTCATTTTTTGCAAGGACTCAAAAAGAGAGGCATAAAGGCTTTCAGAATTCCTAACCCTTTTTTGCAAAGCTATAGGAATGGAAATAAACCTATATAAATCATCCTTTACAACAATAAACTTGGAAGAGGAAATCCAGAGATATTTTTAGGTTTTATTCCTGTATCAACAACTATCCCTGGATGACGGAATAAAATATTTGGGATTCAGACTTAAACCAAATTGCTACAAAAAAGAGGACTGGAACTGGTTGCTTGCCAAACTGGATTCCAGAATCAACAATTGGTGCAATAGATGGCTCTCAAGAGCTGGCAGATTAGTTCTGATCAAACCAGTATTGGAAGCAATCCCAGTCTACTAGATGGCATTGGCATGGATCCCTAAATCAATCTTAAACAAATCCAGAAGAATATGCTCATCTTTTTTATGGTCAGGGAAAAAATATCAAAAGGTTCTTCCATGGGTTAAATGGGATCAAATTTCCAGACCAAAAGCATTGGGAGGTTGGGGCATAAAGAATACTTCTTTCTTTGCAAAAGCTTTGGCAACAAAATTAGGATGGAGGCTCATTTCAACCCAGAGTCTTTTGACAGAAGTCATTATCCACAAATACATCTCCCCAACCCTGATTTTAGATTGGATCAGGGATATGAGATCCAAGAAACTTCCAAATGGATCCATCATCTAGAAAGCCTTATGCAAATCTTTCTCACTTATATCGGAAGGTCTGGTCTGGAAGGTAGGAGATGGCACAAAAGTCAGAACTGGGGTGGACCCCTGGCCAGGTAGTGCTCAAAATCACATCCTTCCCCAACCATTAATTCAACTAATTCATGAGAAGGGGTGATACCACTTAAATCAAATAGCAAACCCTATCTCAACCAACATCTGGCATCAAGGCTGGAGGAAGAGTCAAGATCCGGAGCTTCCAGAGCAATCGACAAACCTTCAGGATTAGTACACTCTAGCCTTGCAATCTTCTCACATCCGGATTACTAACAGAGAAGACGAGTTGATTTGGTAGAAATCACAACTTAGGAAATACACCCCAAAGATTGGCTATCAACAACTCTGCTCTCATCTCTTCCAAGAGAATAAAAAATGGTGGCAGAAAGGGATTTGGAAGATCAAATTCCCGCTAAAGGAAAAAATATTTACTTGGTGTGTCCTTGCAAACAAAATCCCAACATGGGGGCATCTTCAGAAAAGACAGCTAGCAGGACCTGGGTGGTGCAGCCTTTGCAAGAACGATGAGGAAAACTCAAACCATCTTTTCCTTCACTGTGTTTTTTCCAAACAGGTTTGGGAGTACTCCAAGTCCTTCACTTCATCAAATTTCTCCTGGAAAGGCAGCACAGTGGAAGAGGCATGGAAGGACTGGTCCTCACCCCCCCAAACAACTCAGCTCAAAGCCCTCCCACTTATCCACATTTGGGGTATATGGTTGGCACGAAACAAGGTCATATTCCTCGAAAAAGCCAGCTCTCCAGAAGAAGTAGCAAGGAGGGAATTGGACATAATTTCTTACTTTCCTCAAGTAAGGAATGCACCCCCCCCCCCCCAAGAATTATTGTCCCTGAGCAATTGAACAGAAACACCCCTTGGGCTTTTTTTGATGGAGCTTCCCAGGACTTGACATGTGGGGGAGAGCATGCTTATACTCAACCAAAACCAGTACTTCCAAATCTCCTTGGGGCTGGGAGCCGGAACAAATAACTATGCAGAGCTTATGACTTTAAAACTTCTCCTTTGTTTTGCAATTGAAAGAAACTACAGAAATCTACAAGTCTTTGGGGATTCATTGATGGCCATAAATTGGCTAAACAAGACTCAGAAATGTAGAATTGCTACTCTAGATGCTTTATATGAAGATACAACCAGGTCTCTCTTTCTTTGAATCAATCTCTTTAAAACATGTTTACAGGGAGCAAAATGCGGATGCAGACAAACTTTCAAAGGCAGGTCTAACTTTGCAACGGGGCGAATGGAAAATTTTGGAGATAAAGGACTCAGAGGCCTCGGAATACCCACACAGACCTTTTATAATTTTGCCACACTAAATCGTAAATACAAAATATTTTTTTTGGACAGTGCTCAAGCACCATGCAGCAGACCTTACAGGTAAAACACAACTCTTTATCAGTTTATATTCAGCTCGGAGGATGGAAACTAGTTTTTGTCCTGAAGCTGCCTTACATGGGCATTTTCTACCATCAATCTTACCAGTCTATCAAGACTAGGGTTTTTTTTTTTTTTTCCAGATCTCGGAAGGGAGGAGAATCTACATCAGAATAGATGTAAGAACATATGTAAATCTGCATATAGCAGGAACACATTACATACTGTCTTTAGTATGTAGATTTTGATTAAGAAAAATCAGCTTTTTTTTCTTTTGGAAAAAAAAAATATACCTCATGGTGAGTGTGATTATATTTATATAGAATAGTTTAAAAAAAATCAATTCATTTTATTATATGAATGTAATTTGCATAAAATATCTTAGCTTTATTGGAAGCACTTTACATGTATTGTACTTGCTTGAGTTATATGTTTATGTTTTAATTCAAATATTTATTTGAATTGATTTTAGGATAATTATATATTAAATTATGAAAAGTTAACTCACAATACTTTATTTGAAGATTTCTCTTTAAAATTTTTATGTTCAAGTCAAATATGTTATTATTAAGTCTCATATAATTCATTATCAAATCATAGATTAATATAACTTTGGTTGATGCTACTTTAAATGATTGTATTAACAAAATTCATTTTATGTACCTATTGTTTTTGTTGTGAATTTGAAATAAAAAGAAAATATTTAATGGAGAAATTTGGAATTAATGGATGAATGGAAATCTTTATATTTATGGATGGGAAATAAAGTTGCTAGATGTATGCAAAATTTTAGAAATATTATTGTGATATAAAATTAACTGTCAATGTAGAGTTAGTTGTCATGTGATACATTATAGATGATAGTTATTATATATTTCCTTATAGTCTAAATGTGATAATTAGAGTATCTTGTTAGTCCAAGTAATTCCTATTCAATTTTATGTGTACAAAGTAGTTTATTGTATAAATACATTCAAGTTAATTAGGAGAGAGATTAATAAATGCTAAATCAAGAAGATGTTATAAATCATTTCAATCTCACGTGATTGCATTTTCCTATGTGTCGTAGGATACATTACACTCTTGATGGGATGTGATAATTCATCCTTGTCATCATAGCATTAGAGTTGGGTAATGGATATAGGATAATACCCTAAATAAAACTAAAAATAAAAAAAGTTAGGTCATTCTTAAGGATCGTTACAACTATCCTTTTTTCCATAGTTTCCCTTAGTTAGAACCCATTTTGAGTTCTTTCAATTAGGGAACTGGTTTTTATGGTAACACAACTCAATGCATGTTGCCACCATGTTCTTATTCACTTCCAATTCTTATGACATACTTCCTCCCTAGCAGTAGCAATTCTTCAAGGTGTTGTAAGTTACATTTTTGGCAACCAAACATTTTTCCACTATTTCTTTTGACTCATATCTTGCTTCAATCATATTTCCTACATCACAAAACCCATTTATAATATCATTGTAAGTGATAAAAATAACTGAAACCCCTTTCCTTTCTCAAGATAAACAACCTTATTTTGTGATTAAGAGATTAAGATTCAACTAAAATTTAGCAAAGCTATAGTTTTTTATTTTGATATTGATCAAATTGAGTTTTCTTAGAAATTGAAACTGATGAAATGAAGTTTTCTCAGAAAGTGAAATTGATTCAATGAAGTTTTTTGAGAAATTAAAGGAGATTCAAAATAATAAATATGAAGCTAGACACCATAGAGTTTCTCCAATGCCATGTTTTTGTCACCACCATGATTTTTTAATATGGTTCTCATTATCTACAGGAAATCCCATATCTACCAAGCATTGTACCTTATGTTCCATTATTCCAAGATGTGCCCCCTTGGAAAGAGTTTGAGTCCAATAATGAGCAATGCTTACAACTTCTTCATTGTCTATAAGGTATTGTTCTACCATGACAACATCCCGAGGATAATTAGGCTTTGGTGATGAAAGAAAAGATTTCAAAGAAAGTAAGGTTTCTCTTCTAAGGATCAGTAGGATTTGGTGTTGAAAGCAAGGCTTTCAAAGAAAGTAAGGTTGCTCTTCTAAGTATCAGTAGGATCTGGTGTTGAAAGCAAGGCTTTCAAAGAAAGTAAGGTTGCTCTTCTCTAGAATTGTGGATGACAATGTCACCTTTTGATTTTATAATATTTATACTTGTAATCAGAATTTAACTTGATAAAAATATATTCATTGTCTCTAAGGTATTGTTCTGCCGTGACAACATCCTTAGGATCATTAGGCTTTGGTGTTGAAAGAAAGGATTTCAAAGAAAGTAAGGTTTCTCTTATCTAGAATTGTGGATGACAATGCCACCTTTTGATTTTATAATATTTATACTTATAATCATACATTAACTTGAAATAAATATCAATGGCTTAATTTCAGACCACTAAATCCCAATGCTTCTTTCATATATTGATCATAGCCACCACCTCTAGGATTATCTATTGAGGTTCTTGCTCCCACTTTTGCTCCTACTTTAGACCTATTTTGGGTGACAATAAACAGAAAAAAATCAAGGCATTGGCTCATCTTATAGAAATTGATAAAGCACTTGTTGTTTGACACTTTATAGTTATAGTATGCCTATTGATCATGTTCTTGGCTCTCATTGGCTCCTTAGCTCTAAACCCTAGCAGTTGAAAAGTACAATAACCCCAAAATATTTGCTTTGCCACTTTTCTGGCACTTTTTTATGCAATGATGATTAATTTGCATCGACTCATGATAAATTTGAATTAATCGCATTTTTTTGGATTGCCATCAAACCAAATTGTAGAATCTCTACACAAAAACCTATTTTACCTTACTAGTATATATACTTGGTACTTTGTTTGTTATTGTTCTTAGTTCAAACAAATGCAATTTGTAGCCCACTCTGGTTGAATTTTTTGCACTAATTTTACAATTCCTCTAAAATTTGATACTTTAACCAATTTGAGTCAAAATTATGTTCTTTAAAAGGTCAAAAAGATTGTTTGATCATGGTTTAATTGTCATTATCACATATTGGTATTTATAATTTTGCTTGATGCATATGGTTTTCTAATGAACATTTTACATGTTCAAATATGTCACAGTCTGTAGTTATAGAAGTCAAAATAGTGATGTGCAATTACTTCATTATTGTTTTACATGTGTGTATATTTTTCAACATCATGTATATATATTCAAAAATGCATAATCACTCTTTCTTAATTTTACTAGAAGCATTGCACCATTTTTTGGTTTTCTCATTCATTTTAAATATTTATCACGAGTCTTTAATGTCAGGACTGAGAATTAGACTAATAGTATTTACTATTCAAAGACTGTATGCAGTATACCTTTTTGGTGGCATGGAAAAAAAATACTTGTAAGACACTCTTATTTNATATATATATATATATATATATATATATATACTTTTTTTATTACTTTTCATGCTTAATGGTTTAGAAGGCAAGCACTATTGTTTCATTTATGTACCATTGTTTCTTTTTCTTTTCAATAGAAATGATCATTTCTATTAGAGTTCTCCTCTTCCAAACAAAAGTATCCTTATTGTCAATTGTTGATATTCAAAATTCAAGTCAGTATCATCGAGGAGCTAACTTGAATTTCCTTTTGGCGATTATATTTTATTTTTTCTCTCAGATACACGAAAAAAATGCAGACACTTTGTCTATGCACATTGCTTTTTAGTTTTCACAGTTTGCTGTACTTGGTCAAATTTTGTTGCTTTTCTTCTATAAAATATATGTCGTATGCAAGTGCAGAAAATTTGTGTGATAGGTGAAAACTTTTCTATACGGGTTGGTGTGTGCCAAACACAAAATTTTTGTTGCAGGATCCCAAGGAATAAAATGAACATATTATTTATCACCCAACTTCAGAAACCACAATTACATACTACCTTACTAAAACAAATTAGTCATAATTTTCTTTTAGGTTTGGAATTGTTGATGAGGGAGCAAACCCAGCCTTGGAACTTTGAATTGATGAGTAACCGCCTCTTGCATTTCCTTTGTGAACAAGAAACCATTGACATGCCTTAGCCTAAAAAAGATTGTATATTCATTTATTGCACCGAGAGAAGCGAGGTGCTCTCAGTCCAGTATGGGGGAGATCCCGTCACGTTAGTCACGTTATGCTAGCCGACATAAAAAAAGTTATGTTAACTGACATAAATAATAATAAAAAAATATATATTGTGGATTCATATATTTATATAGTGTAAACAAAAAAGAATATAGAGAAAAACATGTTGTCTAGTTTATCAAATAATAAAAACCCAATAATAAAACTGAATGAAAAGTAATTAAAAGATCCATGTTAAACCCGGATTTACCAAACACTAAACAGATCAAAATGTTTGAGTTGTAATTTTTTTATGAACATTTAAAAATTTAAGATAAAAATAACTTACATGTAAATAAATTGGATCCCTCTCGGTGCTTTCTAGATCCAGGTTTAAAATGGATCTATGCTGATTTTTTCCAATAAAACAAACATTATCTATCAATTATTTTTATATATAGTAGATTCATTTCTCTACCGATCATGCCTCCGTAAGAAGCAGTAGGTAAACAACAATAGAATGAAGAAGCATGACTCCATTCCACAAGAATCATAATTCATTTTTTCCATCCTCCTTCACCAAGCCGTACGAGGATGAGTCTATATTGTGTTAGATATGACCGCGCCATCAAAGGCCGAAGTTGAACACCGGAGGTGTGCTAGCGGGGCATAGCCATTATTGCTTCAATTGACATTTCTCATGCATAGAATTATAACGAATTGTCCCTAAGAGTAGGATGTACATAGCCTTTATATGATATGGAATCAATAGTATTTAGATATGAGATGGGAGTAGGAATATTTCATCTCCCTCAAATCTACCCTTACGCCTTATCGAGTCTGTTCTCTATATAAATATATTCCCATGTGAGCATTACGCCTTACTTTATTTCTTGACAATGATAATTATTTTTGTTTCAAAGAGAGAAAAATATTCTACACAATACATATCATGATCCATCAATGATAGCTTAAATGTAACTTCACATTTATTATTTTTCCACTTCTCTTTCTACACTTGTTGTGTATATAATTAACACAACCATATTAATTAATATGATGGTTGAGGAGAGGACAAACCTTACATGTACATGTGTTGGTTCACTTTGATTTTCATTCTTTTTCCAATATTTTTTTGTGAGATAAATTATGAGGAATACAAATAATTCCTATCATTTTAAGGATGATAAATGTTATTGTTGAGATTATAACTGAGGCTAAAACAAACAATAAATTCAACAATAATGAAACCACATTTTTATGTAAGGAGCTGTGTAGTGTATAGTAGTGTGAAGTATAAGGTTTGTCTAACCAATGTGTTTTATCTTATACATAGCTATGCATACTAGCACATGTATAATACTCTTGAGTATGTCAAGATGTGCACAAATCTATTGGTAGGGGCTATACGCTATAAGTTGAAATGTTGTTTGGTCATTTTTTCATATCAAAGTGAGAGTATATTAATACATTCAACAGAAGAAACATCTTGTATATGTTCTCCTAGGCCCTATGTCATGGGAAATTCCATATGCATTCGCTTGTCTGAATGAAGCAAAAGACCATAAGGAAAAGCGTGAGTATTAATTGTGGTTATCTGATTATTCATTTTTGCTTAATGACTGTGGTAACTTTCACATTCAATTAATGATGGCTGGGTATCCTTGAAGGTCTGCATAGAATCCTACAATTCTAACAGTTTACTATTTATCATATGAATGTGTCAATTTTCTATTCCGGCATAGCATTGCTTATAATTCAGAAAAAGATGTTAAGACACACTGAGGAGTGGATATTCTTCAAATATAGTAAACTTCAAGGAGGATGATATGTTGCATCTTGACAATTTGTAAAATGAGAACTAAAAAGAAATTTCAATGAAGCCATGTTTTGAAGGTTGATTAGAAACATGCTTCCCCTTAATATAATTCTTTGTTCATTTCACCTGTCAGTTTAACAAGCAAGTTCATGCATTAGTTACTTTCTAACCTACACACTTTACATTTTAAAGGTGGTGATGTTTCACAACTCTTCCATATGATGACTAAACCTACCTGATTTCATTTTTTTTAAATGTTGTCTTTCATTTTGAACATAATGGCCCATTGTTGGAGCCTTGCACTAGAAGATTTATAAATGGCCAAACATCTAAATGGTTAACATAAGCGCTCACTGATCAACCCTAAGATGAAGCAGAAGTAGGTGAATTGGTTTGTTAATAAGAAAAATCATTAAAGAATTGCATGTTATTGTACTGAAATATTCAGGATGCCCATTTGAAATGATTTCAACATTTCATTGTTACAATGCATTCTTCTGCGTATTGCTCTTCTTATGAAACCCAAGTTCCTACCAGTTTTGGGGATTGTGTTGATGGCTGAAGTTACAAAATAAGAAGTGAAGAATACATGAGCCTTCACTCTACGATTCAACACCTTTTCAAATTCGCGTGATTACCAAACTTATACAGTTTAGAATCCAGGAAGAACTACCTGTAGTATTTGGATTAGAAGAACTTCAACCATAAAATTGTACTTCAAATGATCTGGAGTAATGCACAGTATTTGGCAAGTAGTCCACATTAATAGTATAACTTCAACCATAAAATTGTATGTGAAATGAGGTGTAGTAATGCTTAGGACACTGAGATGGATGATATTGAATTGAATGCCAATCTAACCAGGATAAAGAATGAGTATTTTCCATGTAAATAATACAAAGTGATTTCAGAGTAAAAGTTATTGTTAATGTGACGACATTTAGTTCATTTGAGCCCATAACTCATGTCGCGTCCCCACCCCTCATACCGACGATGGAGAGGACGCTACTAGGCTGCTTCTGCTACCAAACGAGCAATCTAGCCTCATGAACATGATCATTAAAATTCATTGACATAAAAACATATACAAATGCATAAGACATGTAAATACAGTGGAAGAAAATACATTCATTTCATTCAAGCATTCATCGGTCATAAATCATTAAACAATTAGTTTGCAGAGATTAAGCACAAGAATACTTATCTTGAAAAGAAGCTGGCCCACAACTAGCTATGTCGCTGTAACGTTCCACCCAACCATAGGACAGTGTGCTCATCAATCTCTCAGCATCACTGCCACCCCTGAGTTGGGCATGATTCCAAAAGGCACTAAGGAACAACAAGCTCACGCATAGTCACAACCATACATCCATAGTCAAGCCAACACACAGCTAAGTTTCACAGACCGTCCTGCCAAGCCAACTAATAACTGGGTTCCATGGCTATTAAGGCAACAACACAACAACATAAGGGTTCCTTGGACTTGCTCAACCAAGCCACACTTTGCATCAAACACACAGTCAACCAATTAATCAAACACAACCACACACAATTGCTGGATATGAACAAAATCTTTCTGGGAAACCAAAATGAAATGGATGAGGGTAAAACAACCCTGCATGAGCAAATACATTTTCAAGAAACGCCCTTGGGATTCACCGAGGTAAAAACAACCTCATCAAACCCTTAGATTGTGGATCTATTCTCCCATCCACTGGGCATTACCAAAAACAAAATTTGCAACCACAAACAACCCAATAAAATGGGGAAAACATCCCTCCGACAACAATTTGATTTTCAGAAACTTCTATGGGTTTCACGTGGGAAAAAACAGACTCAACAACCACCCAAAAATCGTGGGTCTCTTCTCCAATTAACTGTGCAACCCAAAAATGAGTTTTCCAGCTTGGAGAAAATAGGAAAAGTGCATTAAAAACATGAGGGAAGCTCCCAGATTGCTCACAGTGGCAAAAACAACCTTCTCAAACCCTAAAATTGTGGATCCTTTCTTCCCATTCACGCATCAACACAGAAAGTGAATTCTGGGCATGGAGAAGTGAAGAAACAACATCAAATTGTGAGGGAGAGAGATCAATCACCTTCTTCCTGCGTGAGAGAGCCAAAACTCCATGAGGATGGGTGAAAATGAAAAGTCATGGGTGAATAATGGCTTGGGAATGCATTTCCAAGCATTTACTTGCCCCACAATTCAAAAACACGTTTTCCAAAAATGGGTGCTTCCCAAATTAGAATTTGACCTCCATACCTTTCTCATCCCAAGGAAATAAATTCCCAACCACTTCTAATGACTGGGCATAAAAGGACAAAATGGGTGGTTTAAAACTTGATGGGTTTTCCCCTTGACACTTGGCTTTTCCCCATTGGCTGAAGGGTTTGATTATTCCCCCCTCCCTATTCCTTGTGAAATCATGCCCCCATCTCTTTAACATTGCGGCGCATAGCTAGTCATGGTATTTTTATTAATTGCATAGTTACATGATGTCTCAAAACATACTGTGTCTGGCTAGCACATAAACCGTCGGCATCGATTTTAATTGCCGAAACATAAAATACTAAATCCATGGTGCGGCCTTTTCCTTGAGCTCCACACCACGATATATTAACATTTTTTACATAATATGCAATTCAATACCATGGGGTCAAAACTGGGGTGTTACACCTCAACCAATAAGTGAAGCTTTCCAGAAAGCACTTATAGAATATTGGAATCTAGATACATTGAAGAAGCTTAATGAAGCTAAGAAAACAAATAAAGATATGGTGAAACATGAATATTTTGATCCGAATTTGGAAGATGAAGAGCAGGGGAAAGGTATGAGATGTCATTTTTGTTACATATGATATTTGAGAATATCTTGTATAGAAAGGTAGCAAAAATCACAATGATCTGGCTCAAAAATTGTCCAGTAGGATGCTCAATGATTTTGGTGCATTATAAGTGAATGGTTGAATCAGAGTAAAATTTATAGTAAATGAAAGAAGAAAGGACTTTAAGATGCTACATGGTGGATTTATTTGCTTTTCATATCAATGTTATGTTAATATTCATTTGATTACTATTTTAATTCTTCACTATTATGTGACCTCGAAGGATATTAAAACTACACTTTGCAACTACTATAAAGCTATGGTGACTGACATTTCATTTTCTAGCGTTCTTTAGATTTTTTATCATATCTTATTGATTAATAAATTTACGTTGTATACAATGAATTGCATTATGGTGAGGCTATGAGGCATTATACTGAATAACTTAGAAGGAATCCTTTGGATGCAAGGGTAAGAGGTCTTATTACCTTTTATGTTAGTGCTTCCTTGATTTCGGTGCTCAAGGAAGCTTGATATGGTTGATATTTTGGTTGATTAGTGCTCTGCACTTGTAAACATGGGTCTACAATAACACAATAGTTTTTACACAAAGCTTGGAGATTTTCCAGAAGGTATTAAGGAGGCAAATAAGTGTATTAATCTAGATCCATCATTTACAAAACACTATTCAAGGAATGTTATTGTCCAGTTATTCATGAAAGAATATGACAAAGCCTTGGAAACTTAACATGTAAGCTATATTTATGTTGTATAGTATTCTAATTGTAATATATTTTGGGTATTTTAAGTGTCTCTGGCCTATTTTCGTTTGTTCCTTTGAGATTGCAGGGAAATTCCATATGTTATGTATCCCTGCTTTTATTATCTCCAGGTACTTATACTATAATTTGTGTTCATGTATTATATCCTTGTAACAAGAAGGTCTCAAACATGATGAAAACAACCAAGAGCTATTAGAAAGTGTTCAAAGGTATGATAACTAGTCTAGGAAAATTTCCTAATATAACCATTGTGTTTTCAAATTATGTTTTGTAGTTAAATTATTTTAATACTATTTGTTTTTGTTAAATATTGTCTTTGATTGCAACAAGTTATTTTGCTAGACATATATAGGCTTAATCCTATTATATGTTGCATGTAGATGTGTTGACCAAATTAATGAAAGCAATAAGGGGGACATAAGCCCGAAGGAAATGAAGGAGAGACAGGTGTGTTTCTTTAAATCTTTTTGTCTGTATTCATCTGGATACTAGGGTAGGAATTAGGAGATTACTTCAATTATTCCCTTGTCCTGAATTTCATCGTGATTCTAAGAGTGATATCCTATTGATTAGTGTGCATTTGTATTGTTTTCAGTCTAAAGAAATGCAAGATCCCAATATTCAACATAACCTTTCAGATCGTGTCATGATACATCTCAGTGTAAATTTTTTAAGGCTAATTCATTATTTGTATGATAGATCATAGTATTCTTGTTTATTAAAGTTGGAATTTGAAAAATGTGTGCTAGATGGTGCTTCATAATTAAACATGGACATAAACGAGTTGACACTGAATATTTTGGTGTTGGGTATATTCATTTAATTAATGATGTCCCTTTTCATAGATACTCATCGATTTTCAAGAAAACCTAAAGGAAACACAAGATCGTCTGAGGAATCCTTAAGCAATGCATAAGATTCATAAGCTTGTGAGTGTAGGTATTGTACAAGTCAGATGATGAGGTCCATTGTTTTGTTCATAAATATTTTCTAGTGAATTTTTACGCCGTTAGGCGTTTTTCTACGAAGAAGTTTGGAAGACAACTGTTCATTTTCGTTGTCTATAGCTCCAATTAGATGCTGGCACGTGTTTGATGTTTGTCTGTTGGTTTTAAGGTTCGACCGCGTGTTTGTCTATTGGTTTTAAGGTTCGCCCGCGTGTTTGATTTACCAATTATTGCCAAAGTATAAGGAAGCTTCATGCTGTTTCTTCACGAAAGCATTGAATCTGTGCAGAAGCTCGCAGACTGAATCGTACCTCTTCCCATACCTCTGTGCAGAATTAGTCCGTGACTGAATCGTACCTCTTCCCATACCATGCAGATGTATGCACCGACTACTTTAGCTCCTACCCGGGATTTCTGGACTCTTAGATACACCTCTGTATTGGAAGATGGTAGTCTTGTGGTAAGTTGGATATTTCTTGCTGTGACTTCTGAGTTTAAGAAAAAATCAAGAGTTCTGGCCTATTTTCATTCTATTCTTCCTGTACTTATTCTATTGTCACTGTGTGCCTTGTTATGTTTTTGCCCTAAATTTAGTTTTCCTTGAGCGTTTCTTCTTATCTCTCTATTAACTAACTCTGTAAAACTTCCAAAACCTTCCTGAAGGTCTGCGAGAGATCCTTAACTGGTACTCAGGGAGGTCCTAGCATGCCTGCTGTGCAACACTTTGTTAGAGCTGAAATGCATCCTAGTGGATATTTGATTCGGCCCTGTGAAGGTGGAGGTTCTCTAATTCATATTGTTGAATATATGGATTTGGAGGTATGGATCAATTTCTCTCACACATATTCAGCATTATTCATTATATGATTTTGCTTGAGTTATCAGGCTCTCTGTTTTTCAACTGTTTTATTTTTTTGATATCATGCAACCATGGAGTGTTCTTGAGGTGATACGTCCACTCTATGAATCATCTACTGTACTTGCCCAAAAGGTTACAATGGCGGTAAGGGAATTATCCTGTGCCAATTACAGATTCTATAGCACTTTATATTTTCTGTTACAAATTTAAGTCAATTACATATATAACAGAGGACATCAGATTTCACATCGTCATCACATAACATACATCATATGGATGCCTTTTACATTTTGTATTGACTATCTTCTGTTAATTAGGCTTTACGCCATTTGCGTCAAATAGCACAAGAGGTTTCTTCTAATGTGGCCCTTGGCTGGGGAAGGCAACCTGCTGCATTAAGGACATTTAGCCAGAGATTGTGCAAGTGAGTATTCCTTTTGAGTTTTATGTGTGTTCTCCTTCTATATATCTTTGTATTTATGTGTGACACACTGTTATGGATTATTGTAGGGGTTTCAATGAGGCAGTTAATGGCTTCATAGATGATGGATGGTCGATTATGGGTAATGATGGAATGGACAATGTAACCATTCTCATCAATTCATCTCCAAGCAAACTACTCGGTCCACAGTTTGCTTCCTCTGATGGGCTTCCTGCTCTTGGTGGGGGCATCATATGTGCCAAGGCTTCTATGTTATTGCAGGTTTGGATTTCAGTTCCATGATTGTGACTGAAATGTATTGGAAATCTTAGTGTGTTTATGCTATAAAGAGATAAACTGTAACGATGGCTTTGATTGTATATCTTGGATCTTGCAGAATGTGCCTCTAGCATTGCTTGTTCGTTTCTTGCGAGAGCATCGATTAGAATGGGTAGATAGTACTTTTGATGCTTTTTCTACAAACTCTTGGAAGGCAAGTCCTTGTACTATTCTATCATCACAAATTGGAGGTTTTGGAGGTGGCCAGTTCATTCTCCCATTAGCTCATACTGTGGAACATGAAGAGGTATTAAACTGATTTATAGTTGTCATCCTTTGAATTCTACATTTAGATGTTAATTATATTAAATAATAGTCAGAAAATTATCCAACTCTAATAATTTATGTGTTTACTTGAATGTACATGCAGTTTTTGGAGGTTATAAAGTTGGAGAATAATGGCCTAACACAAGAAGATGCTATGCTATCTAGGGATATGTTTCTGTTGCAAGTATTGTATTCAGGCGATCTAGCTGTTTGGATTTTATTGACATTGATTCAGAACACAGAGATGCTCAGATGTGTACTACCTATGTTACAGAAATATATGTGAATATGCGTGTTATAGAGGTTTGTACCGGCCACCTTGTTATTTTTTTTTTTGTCACATAAACAGTTACACTGTATTAACAAATCCTCTGCCAGGCAGAGTCTAGAAGATTTTACATTCCATTATTGTCTGCTGCTATGTCCAAAGTTTTTTGAAGAGCATCTACAAGAATATTATTATCCTCTACAGTCTTGCTGAGATAAAATATTCTACTGGTGTATAATCTACAAGAGACTCCTAGGACCATCAGGAATTTACAAAACATATGACAAAATTGCTAATTTGGATGGCTGCCTTCTAAGAACTAAGAGACTCCCGTAGCTTTTGATAACGTCCCAACATCTTTGCAACTTGGAAATTTTGATGACAACCCAACACACCAGCTGCAAATTGTATTTTCTGTTAATGTCCCAGAACCTTGCAAATTCAATGATAAAGAA
The DNA here is from genome assembly GCA_001517045.1 of Pseudotsuga menziesii. Classification (NCBI taxonomy): domain Eukaryota; kingdom Viridiplantae; phylum Streptophyta; class Pinopsida; order Pinales; family Pinaceae; genus Pseudotsuga; species Pseudotsuga menziesii. Next base: position 476,338 of record LPNX010740930.1, on the reverse strand, counting down.
GGAACAGTGCAATTCACATGCACATTAGAAATAATAGGGTCTTCAATTGCCTTAGACCCCTTTGTTCTATTCAAATGCTTGCACTACTTGGGATGCCATATATGTGACCAGATATTGCAATTTGAAATGAACTTTGGCTAGCATAGCTTCACCTACTGATTTAGAAAGAAGATTGCTCTGCTTCTCTGTTTCAACTTGTGTATAATGTACCATGAATTGATGAAGATTACCTTTGTGTTTGACTCTGACTTATTCCCACACGTGTGGTGGATGTTCTAAACTGAATTAAGGCTTCAGGAGTCCCACATATACTTGATCTATTGAGCTCTCTGCCTCTTATCCATTTGTACATGTTGATTTGATTGATGGACAATTTATTCAAATAAGGATCATGGGATATGGCTTAATGAGATGGTCCCATCTATTTTAAGACACCCTTCATTACTGCCAATGGCATTGTTTTCCCTTTCCTCAGCCTTCTGGGTTTCATGATGAAGAACATGGAAGAATTTGATGTTGTTGAAGTTCTTGATCTCATAATTGATTCTGTCAATTCATCTATTGAGAGCAATGCCTTTGTGTAGGGTGACACCATGAACCACCTTTGATTATAATTTTCGAGTCTCCAACCACCATGAGGCTGTCTAATCTTAGAAGATGAACTTGTAATAGACCTTGGTAAAGAGCAGCAGCTTCTTCTTGATTGTTTGTAGTTTTCCACATCCCCCATTTGCAATGCAGTTCTTCTTGCCCATTGGGATCCAAAACGATTCCTGCTGCACCTGCTGCCTCTGGGTTGCCCTTCAAGGCCCCATCAAAGAACATGATGCTTGTTTTTTGCATAAATTGCCAAGTTTGGAACTCTTCGTCAGCTATATCATTCAAGAAGGTGCAATAATAACAACAAAAGGATTTACCCTCAAATTTTTTTTTGTTGGACTTTCTTCAAGTTGTAAATGGTTGGAATCATAACAACCAATCTCCTATAAGTTTGACTAGACCTTACCAATCTCCTATAGACAGGTCAGCTATATCATTCAATTATGATCATCTATCTATTCCACAACTTTTGACACAAAAATACAACTACAGTCATTATTCATGTATATACTCAAATGCATATATTGATACATGTATATAGAGATCTGAATGTCTATCTATAAGCATATACTTATGCATATGTCATATACATAGGTGTGTTTATATGAGTATATACATGTGTATGCAGAAGGAGTTAGTTTAGTAGGTTTGTCGATATTGCGAGGCATTTGGTTGGTTTCATGTTAATGGTTGTTTTATTCAATTGCCATATATATATGGTTCTGTTCAGTAAAAACTAGAAAGCCAAGTTTGTGCTTTTTAGCTCTGAAGTATTGACCATACTTGAGAGATGAATAACACAAACTAAAGTATTGTCAATACTTGGCCTTGTGTGACAGTTTTGCTTAACAGCCCACATCTCTACATAATACTGATAAAATTAAAATGGCAATTATAACCAAAGGAAGTATTTTATAACATGAAAGCACAAACTTGCAGCTTCTTCCTAAAGATTGCAAACTTTAAGTACCAAGAAGAAAAGCAATTCACGTGAAATGCCTTGAAACAGATACAGGGATTCAACGGTTGGTAGGAATAGATGTTGGAAAATGCTTGTCCGAATGGCCTTAGGAAGTTCTTCTATAATCTCCCGTTGTTTTAAGCGCTCTGTTCTGAATTGAAGGCACATATGTGACAATATCTGATCCTTCAGCCTTGGTGGGAGGTGATTCCGGTTAACAAAATTCGAACTTGCATGTATGCTGTTCCTCTGCCAAAAATTAGAACCAAATTTAGTTTACAGAATATACAATTTTCCCTGACTTTAATCAACAAAGTTTGTATTTGTTTTGTACAATATAATTCACAGAATGAATATCTTGTGGGCAACCTCATCAGTTATAACTTATGGGATTCAGGAAGTGATAAAATCAATAAAGAATAAAGCATCGACTCTATTTATATGGCCATATCTGAGTTTCCACTTCTGATATCTACTTCACCTGTAATAGCAACCACCCATTTCAGGGTCACTATCCATAGACTTTTCTTACCTAAAGTGATTTCTCTTAATAGTTAATACACACTTGTGTTTGCAACTTTCCAACATATCCTCCAGATTTCAATTTTGCACAGGTATTATCAATAATAAAAACTACTGTGTTTGTGTGATTGGGCTTTCATCTTTTATTAATTTTTGGTTTTGGTTTAGATTTTGCTTGCAGCACTGATGAGTTCATTTTAGATTTTCATATTTTTTAGGTCTTTGTTCCCTTTTCAATCAAGTGAAGTTACTACTGAAAGCCATGTATTTATGTACCAACTTTTTTAGGTTGTAATTAGGGGTGTGAGAGGAAATGCCTCACCTTAGCTCACTTGTTCATGTCTTGTATGTCCATGTCTACTTGGTTTGTTGTAGGGATTTTATAATCCATATGCAACACCCCAGTCTCCACAACTATATGCTGGTCCAGCAGCAACAATGTATCCTCATTCACAAGTATCACAAGGTGCGTCTGGATATCCTGCATCACCAGGATACATGCAGGGTCCACATATTGTTCAGTATAGCAGCCCAGGATTGGTAGCTACAACGACTGCTTCGTCAAAGTATGGTGCAACATCAACACAAAACCCTGGTTAGTCTTCGGGTACATTCCACTCTCATATTTATGTCAAATATTATAATCATTTTTAGTTTCAGTGGGTTTTGTAGTAGATAAAAAGTATATTAACATTTATACTATGTTTTTAATTTTGATGAATTCTTTCTCATGTAGGAATGGCACTAACAGGTGCAAATTCGGTCTCTGTAAATCGGAGTCCAGGACAGACACCACAACAATATGCAGTGCCATTGGCTCTTCAACAATATGCGGCTGTAGCATATTTTGAACAGGGTTGTTTCCTGATGTATGTTTTATGGCTAATGAAAAGAGAGAGGGTAAAGAGAAGAGGCATACTTCTTTAACAATGACATATGGCCTTGAAAGAAATAATGTGTATGATGAAATCCTATATATCTTTAAAAAAAATGATAAACCTTTGCTTTAAGTTTTGTTTCGATCTTAAATGGATGAGAAAAAGTAGAGTAAACAAAAAGTTGGGTGTTGAGTGGCGCTCTGTGGGAAGGGGAGGTATTTTAGTTTACAGAATGGTAGAATAAAAAGGAAAGTGATAAATTCGATAAAAAAAATTTGAAACCTAAGAAATAGTGAGTGGGTCTTTTCGTTTTTAATATCCATTGAAATACTATCCTCATTTTTAATATCCACTGAAATACTATCCAGGTCTTATGGGGAACTGCCACATCATATGAGACCGTTGAATGGTCTTATCATGCAGACAATGATAATCTGTGCAAAGGACTTGCAACAAACTAAACGAAAGATGGAGATTAAGCCATGTTGTACCCTACCTTTGTTTTGCATTTGTCCTATATATATCTCGTCATTTACATTCGACCAGCTGTTGCGTTTGTCCTATATTATCCACTCAACCGCATCCAACCAGCTCTAAAGCTCACTTTGTTGTTAGCTTTATTGATTGATAGGAAACGTTAGAAAGTTCTCCCAAAGAGCACGAAGGTGCAAGATAGGAATCTGAATTGAATTGAATTGAATGAACCAGCTTTATAAATAATTATCTGCAATTATTCCTTAGATACTAGATGCAAATCTTGGGTCATATTTCTTCTTATTTCCTCATAAAGACTATGCCACTGTTAGTGTTGCTTGAGGAGTTGAGTGAAGTGAAGAGAAAATAAAGTCATTTTGGAGATTTTCAAATATCTTTGTCACTGTTTTCCTTTGTGTTTTAAGAAATATTGCTATGAGCAAGTGATATCATGGCTGATCCTAGTTTTCTCTCTGGGTTTATTGGTAAAGGCATCGACATAGCAGTCGACCAGATTCTTCACCATGCTAACATTGCGCTCCGCTGTAGGAAAGAATTGAACTCTTTGAGAGATCTGGTAATGAGCATAAAGCCTATTGCAGCACAGATCCATCAATACCGTCTGCAATTGAATAGAGAGAGAGGAACATCCACTGTTGAAAGCCGTAATAATGCTTCACAATGGGTTAAAAATCTGCACGACCTTCTCCCACAAGCACTGTCAATATTGCAACAGTGCACACTACCAAGTTTCAAGCAGTGTTGAGAATGGTTTTACTTCTACAAGCCGAGGCCTTCCTATTACATTTGGTAGCTAGAAAATCTCTCGTTACTTATCAGACTTCCACTATTGATCCTCCCTTTCGTGACAGAATTTAAGCACCTTTTTCTTCAAAATCTATTCTTACTGTTGAGAATAATTTGATTGAGGCCTTCCTATTACATTTGGTAGCTAGAAGATCTCTCATTACTTTGGTATGGGAATTCTATGGTTCTTCTCTATAAGGATTCTCTCCTGATTTGGTTGGGTATATTTTGCTTCCCATTTTAGTTATTTTTTCAGTATAAAATCAGTTTCCTTAATACTTTTAGCTCAAGTTGATTCATACCTGTTTCTGCCAATGAAAGTTCATATGGATGGATTATTTTATTCTCCAACAGGTGGTTGCAATGTGTTTATGTACCCTCTCAGTTTGCCTCAACTTGTTCTTAGAGGTGCTCGAGCCCTATATCTTGTAAATATATAACATTACTGATGTGATGAATGTTTGGAATAAGGAGCTGATTATTTCCAATCTCAAATCTCTGACAGAGCAAGGAGACAGATCCTTACCTAGGTGCATGTGATGCCATCTAGAAGCCCAAGAGAACATGTTGAAAGCTGTTTGAAATGTGCCTATTTATCAAGGTAGTAGCATTGGCAGTTGCCCAGAATGTGTCAATATCCAAGCTAGCAACAAGAGACCCAAGCCAGCACCTGAGGAGCTTCATTTTTCTTGGCTCAATCAACCATCCTATCTCCACTGGCTAACATAATATCAATATATGACAAGTGATCAATCAACAAGACATTTGCCTGATGTGTACTTGTGGTGTGAGACAAACAACAGACTTTGATCATGATGTTAATGTCTTTCACCCAGTGGGGCAAGGAAGTCAAGGGGGTCCTTCCTCGAGGAGAGTCAGGAAAGGAAATGAAGGACAGTTTGTCTTGAGGGGGTGGGTGAAGGGAAGGGCAAAGGAAAACAAGCAAGAAGGCAGCAATGCAAATAACTAGAGGAGAAGCTCATCTTAAGGGGCTAGGAAGAATAGAAAAAGGCTAGATGAACTTGTTATCACTCAAAATGCATTTCTTAAAAAAACATCTTGGCGATCTTGTTGATGGTTCATGGATTCATTATCGGATGGACTTGTCAAAATTCTTCATTTGACATTGATAGTTTGTGGATACATTAGCAGATATTGGCATTGATGGTTTGTGGCTACATCTTGATAAG
>LPNX010740930.1:448097-467233 GCA_001517045.1 Pseudotsuga menziesii | reverse complement strand
AGAGTGTCTTCTAATTTCTTCTATATATTTATTATATATGGTTTGATTTTCCTCTGTTCAACTTTTTTCTAAATATCAACTTTACTATATTCTTTTGCTGAATTCATTCTTTTGTGTCTAGGGAGCTTTGGATGGAGGAGTAGATATTCCTCACAGTGACAAGCGTTTTGCTGGTTATAGCAAGGAAAGCAAGAGCCTGGATGTTGAGGTCCATTGAAAATATATATTGGGAGGTAATGTAGCTACATACACGAAGGAATAATTTAGCTTTATAATGAATTTGATGGTTTTTGTAAATATCTTGATTACAGGTGATGTTCTATGTAATAAGTTTTTTTGAATAATTCAATAAAGTACATTGGCATTGAAGCTTTAGGAAGTTCTGAAAATATTTAGAAGTTCATACTACTAGGTAGAAGTGCAACTATTTTTGCCACCCATGTTAGTATGTTCTAGTGATGTTAGTTGAAGCTGATGTTACTTAGAGGTTGAGCTCTGCATCTTCATAACTAGGTTTTGTTTATAGTCTTCCATATCCATTCATTGGTATTTACTGGCATTCTGTGCTACTTGTAGATGTTGAAAGAAGATGAACCAGAAAAGTATCAATCTAAGTTTACCAAATATATCAAGAAAGGTATAGAGCCTAAAAGCATTGAAGAGTTGTACAAGAGTGTGCGTGCTGCTATTCGAGCAGACCCGACAATCAAACACACTGAGAGTCCTTAAAGAGTAGAAGCAGTAAGCAGTAAGTGTTTTCAGTTGATATGTTCTGAGTACTTTGGAATTATTGAAATATTGTGGCAACTTTAACTTGAGTCATTAACATGTGAAATCTTGTACCTTGACAGTTATTTGATAAGGAAACTAACTTATGAAGAGAGAAAGGAAAAATTGATTGCTCGGTTGAATGCTTTGAATAATGCTGAGGATGATGAATAAATAATTGCAGTTATTGGCTCAGCTGTATTTTCTCTTCCTTATTGGTGAATTGCAGGACTTATAGACTAGTAATACATTATGAAGCTTTTGTTTTTCCAGCCAAGTTCTTAAGATTGGCTGGCTAAAAGCTGTTCTGGCTATAATGTTGTTTAATTTGGTATTGGTAGGATAATGTGTTGCTGAGATAGAGATTGTGAATTGAATTTATAACTTTTTGAGTTATTTTACAAGAAGGCATTCAAGGTTTGGTTTGGTAATTGCTATTGGAAATGGTATAAATATTCTTGCCATCAAAATTAGTTATGTGTTAATGTTTGGCAACTTCAAATTTAATCCTAATGAAATGTGGGTAAGCTCCTTGCCAACTTGGTGAACTGAAATTCATGGGTGTGAATTATCATTTATGGATTAATGAAATGTGGGTAAGCTCCTTGCCAACTTGGTGAATTGAAATTCATGGGTGTGAATTGTCATTTATGTTTTCAGATGGGTTTTCAAGTCTAGTCTCGTCATTGCAAATGAAGATATGCATTGAATGTATATTAGTTTTACAAAGCATAATGTAAAATTATGTGTTCCATGTGCCTCGTATGCCTGTGAATCTGTAGTTTTAGTCTGTACTAAACGGGTAGATTGTATGTTGAAAGTATACAAGGTATATCTTGGTAGAAGTATTCGACTGTTGTTTTCTTTAAGTTTTTTACAATGCAGGCTGAGTAGAATTGATGACTTATAAAATCCAAGTGAATTTAGTTTGAATAAAAAAAGATTGTTTGTTGAAAGTATCCAACTGGATATGAATTTCGGTTAGTATTAGGTATGCTTTGAGACCTCAATTTTTGTGACTCCATGTAAATTGTAAATGATTTAAGCACAAGGGATTAGCTCCCTGATTGTCGTTAATGTTGCCTTGGCATTTGCTTAGCATAGTGCCAGCAGGTGACTTAATACATATTATTCATGGAAAATTATCGATAAATGCGAGGAAGCATCTTTTTATATTTTAAGGTTTTCCTTGAGAAAGGTGTAAATGAGTTGTAGTTCTGTTGAAAACATTTTCACTGTATTTTGCATCCGTTGAAAGCACCTTTGAAGGATTAACTTTATAGATGCTACTGTAAGAAGTCTACCAATGGTGACATAGATATAGATAACCTTTATCTTGCCATTTTAAAATAGGAATCTAAAAAATGTTTTTGTGAACTTGAGATTTAATCTCTCACGAGATTCATGAAACATGAGGTATATGCAACCGCTTTATCTTGACTTTTTAATAGAGGAATCTAAAAAAGGCTTGGTGAACTTGAGATGAAATCTGTCATGAGATTCATGAAAAATATGTATATGCAATTCAGGTGGGCTATGATATATATAAATCTATAGTGCAGAGGAAGCATTGCAAATAATTATTTATAAAGCTGGTTCATTCAATTCAATTCAATTCAAATTCCTATCTTGCACCTTCGTGCTCTTTGGGAGAACTTTCTAACGTTTCCTACCAATCAATAAAGCTAACAACAAAGTGAGCTTTAGAGCTGGTTGGATGCGGTTGAGTGGATAATATAGGACAAACGCAACAGCTGGTCAAATGTAAATGACGAGAGATATATAGGACAAACGCAAAACAAAGGTAGGGTACAACATGGCTTAATCTCCATCTTTCGTTTAGTTTGTTGCAAGTCCTTTGCACAAATTATCATTGTCTGCATGATAAGACCATACAACGGTCTCATATGATGTGGCAATTCCCCATAATACCTGGATAGTATTTCAGTGGATATTAAAAATGAGGATAGTATTTCAATGGATATTAAAAATGAAAAGACCCACTCACTATTTCTTAGGTTTCCAATTTTTTTTATCAAACTTGTCACTTTCCTTTTTATTCTACCATTCTGTAAACTAAAATACCTCCCCTTCCCACAGAGCACCACCCAACACCCAACTTTTTGTTTACTCTCCTTTTTCTCATCCATTTAAGATCGAAACAAAACTTAAAGAAAAGGTTTATCATTTTTTTAAAGATATATAGGATTTCATCATACACATTATTTCTTTCAAGGCCATATGTCATTGTTGAAGAAGTATGCCTCTTCTCTTTATCCTCTCTCTCTTCATTAGCCATAAAACATACATCAGGAAACATACCTGTTCAGAAGATGCTACAGCCGCATATTGTTGAAGAGCCAATGGCACTGCATATTGTTGTGGTGTCTGTCCTGGACTCCAATTTACAGAGACCGAATTTGCACCTGTTAGTGCCATTCCTGCATGAGAAAGAATTCATCAAAATTAAAAACATAGTATAAATGTTAATATACTTTTTATCTACTACAAAACCCACTGAAACTGAAAATGATTATAATATTTGACATAAGTATGCGAGTGGAATGTACCCGAAGACTGGCCAGGGTTTTGTGTTGATGCTGCAGTCCCATACTTTGACGAAGCAGTCATTGTAGCTACCAATCCTGGGCTGCTATACTGAACAATTTGTGGACCCTGCATATATCCTGGTGATGCAGGATATCCAGACGCACCTTGTGATACTTGTGCATGAGGATACATTGTTGCTGCTGGACCAGCATATAGTTGTGGAGACTGGGGTGTTGCATATGGATTATAAAATCCCTGCAACAAACCAAGTAGACATGGACATACAAGACATGAACAAGTGAGTTGAGGTGAGGCATTTCCTCTCACACCCCTAATTACAACCTAAAAAAGTTGGTACATAAATACATGGCTTTCAGTAGTAACTTCACTTGATTGAAAAGGGAACAAAGACCTAAAAAATATGAAAATCTAAAATGAACTCATCATTGTTGCAAGCAAAATCTAAACCAAAACCAAAAATTAATAAAATATGAAAGCCCAATCACACAAACACAGTAGTTTTTATTATTGATAATACCTGTGCAAAATTGAAATCTGGAGGATATGTTGGAAAGCTCCAAACACAAGTGTGTATTAACTATTAAGAGAAATCACTTTAGGTAAGAAAATTCTACGGATAGTGACCCTGAAATGGGTGGTTGCTATTACAGGTGAAGTAGATATTAGAAGTGGAAACTTACATTGGGGACAAGAAGATCCCCAGAGCAAACAAGTTTCCTGCACCAAAAACAGAGAATCTAATCCCTAATAAACAAAATATGAAGTAACTTATCTCATCAAACAAATAATCTGCCTTCATGAGAAAACAAAAATGAAATAATAACAGAATTCAATTTTTGAAGGAGAAATACTCCCAAATGCCTAAAGGCCATTTTGCACTGGCTGAAGTATCATCTATTTCAGTAAAACAATTTTTATGCCATGTTAGTATAAAGCGAGTCTCTGCAATTTACTTGAATGTCATAATTAAGTTCAATTCTGCACAAGTTACACGACTTACCTTTAAACATAAATCCTTAACTGAATCCCTTGAATGATAAATGAAACTTTTCTTATAAGCAAAGGCCTTTTTAATTTCACTTGAAAGTAGGCCGCGATAAAACGCCGATGGTCTTGACAATCCATGTGCTGAAAGAAACAAAAGAGGCTGCCATTGATCATGAAATGAACGAGGTAGGAAATCATGGCTTCGAGTTCAAAGAGGAAAACAAGAACTGAATTGTCCAATACCCACACATTCCTGGTGAAGAATCCACCAATGCATGGCTCAGGCTAGCTCATTTGCGGCTGGATGGCAATCCAGGCGTTCGACGATCAATTAGAGAAGGATCATAGTCACAATCCCACTGCTTGGAAGAATTGATTTCAGGTTTTTTTTACTGATCTATCTTATCTATGTAGGAACAATGGGATCGGTGTTCATAAACATCTGGACCATATTGCAGAGTTCAATGGCTACACCAAGCCTTCCATGTTCTTTCCGTTAACCTCCATTACAACTCCTGCGCTATTTGGCCTCAAGAATTTCAAGGTAAATTATAATATCCCAATCGTAAACATCTCCCTGGGATCTATAAATTTCTCCTATCTGGCTGCCATTTTCTTTGATGGCATATCCAAGAATAACAAAATTTCACAAGCTCGCCAACGTTCAACAACCGACTCAACTTATAAACGAGGGATGAAAAGGAAGCCCGTCCTTTTCTGAGATCATAGAGACATAAAACTATGGAAACCAAATGAAAATGGCCTCAAGATAATTTAGGAAAATGTCACCAAATACCATTCATTCAACTTACCTCTTAATTCAATACCATTGTGGTATAATATTTTGGGTCACAAATGTAGAACCACAGAAACTGTTGTTTTATTCATACGCTTAAGTGTCAATTCCCATTGTTTAGTAGTGGGGTTCACTTCTCTTATTTGGGACATTCCTCCTGTCACATTCTGCATATTACTTTTCTTTTGAAAGCACGCATATTAAATAGTATAGTGGCAGGATTGACTTATAATTTCCTAAAAATCTATTCAAATACTTGACTTATATGAGTACTAATAAGTTAATTAGATGGAGATCCTAGTCCAGTATATGATAGTATGCATCTCACCAACCAAAGTATCTCACAAAAATAAAATCAGTGCCAAGTCAGGTAATCCCTCAGTTGCTGCAAGCATAAAAAAGTCTCCATTTTACACAATGGCCAAGTCAATATTGAAAGAGACAATGGCCAAGTCAATAATGAAAGAGACCATTAATCTTGAAATAAGAAAGGTGAATATAAGAATTCTTGTTGTATTATATGACTCATGAAGTCCCAACCAAAGATGAATAAGTTGCATAACATAATGTTCATAGAAATCCCCAATCAATTACATTTATTAACTATTATATATGAGGACTTGTACATGCCACTTTGTATCCCAGAATCATGTTGACAATCTAATGTGCAAAATGATATGCAATATTCAGTTCTTTTGATTGCATAGTTTACTAGAAGACGTTATCTCGGGCATAAATCATACAAATAACTCATTGTGCAATACAAAAGATAAGAGAAAATGTAAATGGCTAGTATCCAATTAGATATAGAATTCTCAAAAACTGTTAATCATAGAATTTGTTGGAAAGGGTTGTTTGGTTGCAAGCATTAACCTTTGAACACCATTCTTGTAGGAAAGACACTTGAAGTCCAACCTAACTACATGGAAAAAGATCCCACAACAATGATTTTGTATATATCTCTCCCCCACAAATCACTAAGAATTAATCAACAAGAAGTACAAACTAACAAACGTAGCATTTAAAAAGGTAAAGAGCAATCCATATTAATAGATTTTCCCCAATTAAACTAAAGCAGCCATAGAATCAGACAATTTATATCGCATTACAATGATATCATTAACATTCTAGATCTTTGTATTCTCAGCCTCTCCATCATAACACGAGACTAAAATTAAGCGAAGGAATGATCAGTTATTACTGATTTAAACTTTTGCTATGCATGCAATAAAATCTATCTCTTCACATCTATATCTACCATCTTGACCAATTTGAAAGCCTTTAGGATTTGCAAACACTTTCTCAGGAAGCTAGTGAAGGAATGATCAGTTATGACTGATCTAAACTTTTGCTATGCCTAGAATACAACCTAGCTCTTCACATCTGTATACACCTTCTGGATCGATCAATTATGACTGGTCTAAACTTTTGCTATGCCTAGATTACAACCTAGCTCTTCACATATGTATACACCTTCTGGACCAACCTAGCTGTTGACATAATTAATTGAATTGACTCTTTTCTTTTTAAATGATGATGGATTATTATATTTCATTTTGATTTAAAATGAGAAATACAATGATTCTCCTATGCATAAAAAGTTCTGTTATGTTTTAAATTTAGGATTTGTTGTGTTTTAGCTTTTTTATATATTTGATATTTTGGGCAAACCCCTATGCTGGGGATCCTAACATCCCCTGAAATTTGGGGGATCTCTCCACATGTCCCATTGATGCATCCTCATGTCCTCATGTCTCTGCATCCCTTAAACTTGGTGGAACAATGATTACATGAGATGATTTCATTAAAACTTAAATCTTAATATTAACTGGTTTAAATTCCTATAAATTTCTTGATAGTATCATGAACTGAAATATTTCTTTTACCTTGCAGATCTTGTTCTAAAAGACAAAGTTTTTGTGCATGACCTAGAAAATCAGCGGATAGGCTGGACCAGCTTTGATTGTAAGTTTCTATTTCTGGATCTGTTTTGAGTATATGAAATCATTTTCCTCGTAACATCTGTATGTTTTCCAAATTAGTCTCATATCTACAGTCTTAGAGACCTATTCTCTTATCTCCATTAATTCTCGTTTGCAACAAGTGACCTCTCTCAATATTGGCATAGAATATATATTTATTCTCCATTTTTTTTTGCTCACTTCAATGTTACACTTTTTTTTCTCACTTACCCGCTAACAACTACCTTAACGACGTATTATTGCACCTTCCTTGGGGCAATTGCTAGTTTTAGAATGCCCATCTTTCCTTTGTATCTAAAAGAGACCTGAATAAAGCGCCAAAATTTACTCTAGAAAATGAGATTTGGATTTTATGTAATTCTTGGAAAGCCATTGGAACACATAGTTGTACTCTTTGATAGGTAGAAACGCTTGATGAAAAAAAGGTAAATGATTTGTCTGCTTTTTTTCTTTTCATAATAACATATCCAAATATTTTATCTTTTAATTAGCATTGAGAAAACTGATTAACATAACAATAATGAATCCTATCCAATTTCTATATTGTTGCATTTCAAAATATCATGAGATCATTTCAAGTTGAAGTGATTCTTACGTGTCCGGGTTATGATTGATTGTCTAGAAATATCTGATTCAAATCCCTCTTTGAAAAGCCATTATGTCCTAAATACAAAAGGGCCAACTAGATAATCAAGTGGTAAATTAAAATATGCAAGATAATGGACTAGGATCGTGAGAAAATCCGCCTAAATTTGGAATTGCAAAAATAAACATAAAAGAATGTGCCATACTTCCATGTGTTGCATTACATTATTATATTTGGTGTTAGTTGCTAATGCCAATTTCAACATTTTCAGGTACTTTATGTGGAATCCACAACACGTATGCTATGTAACTCTTCATTCTCAAAAAATCCATGCAATTTAATTCAACCATTTATGTTATTATTTGCCTCTTGATGGCCATGACAACATTCCAAAAAAATATGATCATGCATTACTTCCAATATTTTTTGTTTTTCACTCCCATTGTTAAATATTTGTTAATAGATTATTGATTCTTTAAATTAGAGGAAATTTGGGGTCTAAAATGGGCCTCCTAAGGAAAATAATAAAAAAACCATATCACACTACAAATATGCCACATTAAATCTAATGAAAATCAACCTAAATTGTCTCATTAATGGTAGTTTACAAGTGTGTTGAGTTAATGTAGAGTAAAGTGATATTTTTTAAAATATTAATGAAATATTTAAGTTCTCCTGCACACATAATAAATGATATAGTGGAATTTTTTGAACTTTATATTATAATTTTTTTAAATAAATGCACCACTACTTTTTATATATTTAATAAAATGCAAAACTCAAATATATTCATATTTAAATTATAATCGAAAATATAATTACAATAGTATTACAAAGTAAAAAATTACTATTATTTTTTAAATATTACATCACATAAAATAAAAATATTACATTACTTAAAATAAAAAACAATAAACAATATATGTTCTTATAATTTATATAATCTAATAAACCATATATTCTTATATAATTTTTTTCATATCATGTTGATTTTTAAATTTTTTTACATAATATATATAATAAAATTATAAAATATTTAAAATATAATTTTTTTTTTTATTATCATGTTAATTTTTAAAAAAAATTAAATAACATTTATAATAAAAATCTAAAAGATTTAAAATATATAAAAATATTGCATTCAATATTTCCATTTATGTAACGATAAATTTGCTTATAACCATGTAAGCGAGCTAACGGCCAAGCAGGTTTTAGAAGGCAACACTCAACAACGGACCACCTCGTTACCCTCAATATCATTGTGGAGGAATGTCGTAATGATAAATCCAATCTCTTTTGTTGCTTTGTGGACCTTAGAAAGGCTTTTGATACGGTACCTAGAAACAACCTATGGAACATATTAGAAGAGCTAAAGGTTCATTTTGATTTGAGAGTTGTCGCAATAAGGTTATACAAGAATGTCATTGCCAATTTTAAGAGCAACGAGGGGTGGTCGAATGATATTAAGTGTAACATCAGAATTTAACAAGGTTGCCCCCTCTCCCCTACCCTTTTTGGCATTTACATCGATAAGCTAGAAGGTTGTTTAGAGGAAGCAGATTGTGCTGGCATGATCTTAGCTGGAATAGTCATCATCCTTCTTCTCTATGTTGACGATATTGTTCATTTGGCCAGGTGTCCATATGATCTTAATAAGCAGCTAAGACTTCTTAAGTATTTTTGCTCTATCATGGCTATGACTGTTAATACTGACAAAACAAAAGTTATGATTATCAAATCCAAGAAGGACACTTATGCTAATTTTGTGTATGACAATAGAAACTTGGAGGAAGTGTCTTCTTACAAATACTTAGGAATTGATATTCATCACAAGCTCAACTGGAACTATAGCATTGAGAAAAGGATTGATGGAGGGTGGAAAGCTTATTTTGGTCTCGAAAAAATTGTAAAGGAGCAAACCTTGTGATCTGGGATAAAAAGAAGCTCCTCTTTGAAACCTTAGTCACTCCTGTTATCTTGTATGGGTGTGAGGTTTAGGGTTCCGACATCTCTAGATAATCCTGGAGAAAGATTGAGCAAATCCAGAAATGTTTTATAACGTATAACCTCAAAATTAAAAGCAATACACCCTACCCTATTTTCCTAATAGAAGTGGGTCTTTCCCCTATCGAAAGCCTCTCTATGACAATGATCATGTTATACAAGTACAAAATCAATAACATGGGAGATCATAGACTTCCTAAGCTAGCTTTTAATTCCAGCCAAAATCACCTAAGGCTAAAGCCAGGTTGGTATAAAGATACCAAGGCTTGGTTAAACCATTGGGAGATCGACAAAACTGTTGCATTGCAAAATATTAATAGCATTAAAAATATTGTTAATTCTAAGTTTAAAGAGAAAATGTGGTGCGATAAAGACTTAGAGGCTAAAAGAAAATTAAGATATTATAAAGAGGTCATCAACCCTACTCTAGAAGATCAAAAGTATCTCTCTGTTTTAACTAGTTCAAAGAAAAAAATTAATATAGCCAAGATAAGAACGAACTCTCATGAGCTCCATAGTGAAATAGGTCATTGGACAATTCCTAAAACACCATGGGTGGAAAGGATCTGTCATCTCTGTGAAAATATGAACATTGAGGATGAAAATCACTTCCTCTTAGAGTGCCCTGTGTACACCCACATTAGATCTCAGTTTCATAATATTTGCTACAATACCGACCTTCCTAGCCTTTTAACTTGTCAAAATTATAGTGAGCTCGTGATGCTTCTGTCCAAGCTCAGACCTTTCTAGCCTTTTAACTTGTCAAAATTATAGTGAGCTCGAGATGCTTCTATCCAAGCTCTTTGAGCATAGAAATACAATCTTAAAACAAACTAAATAATTCGTTTTCGTAGGTCCGATAGACTAAAGTTTGGTTTGACGGGAAGTTAACCATCATCATCATCATCATCAATAATTTTTTTTTATAAAAAAAACATTATATTTTTATAACCATTTGCAATGTTTTTTATTATTATTATTAAAAAATATGGAAAAAAAATTGTTAGACGGCATAGAAAATTTATAGTGTAAATGTAATATTGCAAATTTCTAAATATTAAAAAAACATTGTTAGATGGCATAGCAAATTTCTAATGTAAATGTAATATTGCAAATTTTAGTGTAAATGTAATATTGATAGAATTTTTTCTTATATTTTTACCAAAGGGAAATGTAAATGTAATAATGTATTATTAAACTTTTACTATGAACAAAGCCACGTGAACAACCGTTTATCCCAAACAATGGAGAGTAATGTTAAAATACTAAATATTTTTATTTAGTATTTCAATATAAGTCCTTTTAAAATTAAATAATATTTAGTTTTGTTTTTTAAATATTGATTAGTAAATGCTTTTAGTATTTCAAAATGTCTCCACTAAAATTTTAATTAATGAGAAAATTATTTTTTAAATGAGTGGTAAGTAGTGATAGAATAAAATATTTTGTCCATCCTCCTTTACCACGCCATACGAGGATGAGTCTATACTGTGTTAGAAATGACTGCACCATCAAAGGACGAAGCTGAACACAAGAGGTGTGTTAGTGGGGCATAGCCATTACTTCAATTGATATTTCTCCTGCGTAGAATGATAACGAATTGTCCCTAGGAGTAGGATGTACAAAGCCTTTTTATGATATGGAATCAATAATATTTAGATATGAGATGGAAGTAGGAATATTTCATCTCCCTCAAATCTACCCTTACGCCTTATCGTGTCTGTTCTCTATATAAATATATTCCCATATGAGCATTACGCCTTACTTTATTTCTTTACAATGATAGTTATTTTTGTTTCAAGAGAGAAAAGAGTCAAGTTAAATATTCTACACGATACATATCATGATAGATCAATGATAGCTTAAATGTAACTTCACACTTATTATTTTTCCACTTCTCTTTCTACACTTGTTGTGTATATAATTAACACAACCATATTAATTAATATGATGGTTGAGGAGAGGACAAACCTCATGTACATGTGTTGGTTCACTTTGATTTTCATTCTTTTTCCAACATTTTTTTGTGAGGATACATTATGAGGAATACAAATAATTCCCATCATTTTAAGGATGATAAATGTTATTGTTGAGATTATAAGTGAGGCTAAGAGAAACAAACAATAAATTCTAGCAATAATGAAACCACATTTTTATGTAAGCAGTTGTGCAATGTTGCTAATGTGAAGTATAAGGTTTGGCTAACTAATGTGTTTTATCTTATACATAGCTATGCATACTAACACATGGATAATACTCTTGAGTATGTCAAGATATGCACAAATTTATTGGTAGGGGCTATACGTTATAAGTTGAAATGTTGTTTGGTCATTTTTTCATATAAAAGTGAGAGTATATTAATACATTCCACGAAAGAAACATCTTGTATATGTTCTCCTAGGCCCTATGTCATGGGAAATTCCATATGCATTCAATTGTCTGAGTGAAGCAAAAGACCATATGGAAAAGCGTGAGTATTAATTGTAGTTATTTGTTTATTCATTTTTGCTTAATGACCATGTTAACTTTCACTTTCAGTTAATGATGATTGGTATCCTTGAAGGTCTTCTTAGAATCCTACAATCCTAACATTTTACTATTTATCATATGAATGAGTCAATTTTCTATTCCGGCATAGCATTGCTTATATTTCAGAAAAGATGTAAAGACATGCTGAGGAGTGGATATTCTTCAAATATAGTAAAATTCAAAATTCAAGGAGGATGATATGTTGCATCTTGACAGTTTGTAAAATGAGAACTAGAAAGAAATGGAAAGGAAGCCATGTTTTGAAGGTTGATTAGAAACATGCTTCCCCTTAATATAATTCTTTGTTCATTTCACCTGTTAGTTTAACAAGCAAGTTCATGCATTAGTTACTTTCTAACCTACACACTTTACATTTTAAAGGTGGTGATGTTTCACAACTCTTCCCTATGATGACTAAACCTACCTGATTTCATTTTTTTTAAATACTGTCTTTCATTTTGAACATAATGGCCCATTGTTGGAGCCTTGCATTGGAAGATTTAGAAATGGCCAAACATCTAAATAGTTAACAGAAGCACTCGTTGATCAACCCTAAGATGAAGTAGAAGCAGGTGAATTGGTTTGTTAATAGGAAAAAATCATTAAAGAATTGCATGTTATTGTACTTAAATATTCAGGATGCCCATTTGAAATGATTTCAACATTTCATTGTGTGGAGAACCTCCTGCAATAAACAATGAGGATGCACGATATAAAATAAATAATGGATCACAGAAGAGATTTTATTAATCGTAGGCCACTTCGAGGGGGAAACCTCCTTTGAGCAAGCTCAATAAAAAATAACTCTTTGATGCTTTCATTAGCCTCAACACATACTTATATACTAAGTATAAAATAAACAACTATTACTCCCCATGAATGTGGGATAATGCAACATATTAACTGGATAACTTAACAACTATTACTTACTCCCCATGAACGTGGGATAATACAACATACTAATGGGATGACTTACAAAGCATATGCGTCCGACAAAATATACTCACAAAATAAAGAGGAGGCTTGACACAGGTTCTTAACATCCTCTCCTTCTTAGAAAAGATTTGTCCTCAAAGATTTAGATGTGGAAACTGCTGCTGAATCTGAAGGAGCGGTTCCCATGTAGCATCCTCTGGTTGCATGTCGTGCCACTGAATTAAGACCTCTGTGATGGAGAGAGAGCTAAGTTGACAAGTGCACTGAATGAGGATGGCCTCTGGTTCCAAAATGATGGATCCTTCCTTATCCAGCTTTGGTAAAACAGTTTGTGATCTGATGTTGGTGCCAATCACTTTCTTGAGACAAGAGACATGAAAAACTGGGTGAATGTGAGAAGAAGGAGGAAGTTCCAACTTATAAGCAACAAATCCAATATTTTGAAGAAATTTATATGGCCCATAGAAATTTAGATCCAGCTTCTGATTCCCTTTTAGTTTCAGGGAGGATTGCTTGTAAGGCTGCAGACGAAGAAAAACCATATCACCGACTTGAAAGGTGCGCTTAGAATGATGTTGATCGGCCTGTTGTTTCATGCGATTTCTTGCCATGTGATGATTCTCCTGTAGAATGTGAAGAATCTAATTGTGGTTTTGAAGAACCATGTCAACTACATGAATGGGTGAACTATTGGGGGTGTATGGAAGGAGCACTAGCGATGTCTAACCATAAACAACTTCATATGGAGTCATTTTAGATGTAGTATGATAGGAAGTATTGTACGACCATTCAGTGAGAGGGAGCCACTTTTCCCATTGATGTTATTTTTCAAAGGTGAAGCAACGAAGATAAGTTTCCAAAAATTTGTTGGTGAATTCAGTCAGACCATATGTTTGTGGGTGATATCTTGAACTCATATTCAGTTTGGTTCCAGTGAGGCGAAAGAGTTCGGTCCAAAAATGACTTGTGAAAGTTGCGTCGCGGTCTGAGACAATGGAAGAAGGGATTCCATGAAGACGGAAAATCCGGTCCTTGAAAATTTGGGCGACTGAGGGGTAGGTATATGGATGGATGAAAGCACATACATGACTATATTTGGAGAGCCTATCAACCACAACCAAGATTACGGTCTTCCCTCTAGATTTAGGGAGCCCTTCAATGAAATCTATTGAAATATTTGTCCAAATCCTTGTAGGGATGGGCAAGGGTTCAAGCAAGCCAGGGAGGAGTGTAGTTTCATCCTTATGGAGCTGGCAGGTATCACATTCGAAAACCATCTGTTGAATTTCCCATTTTATTCCCTTCCAAAATAATTTACGTCGTTCCCGCTCATACATTTTGAGGAACCTAGAGTGCCATGCCGATGGAGAAGCATGGAGTTCATAGAAGACAACTTGGTGAAGATCTGTGCTCTGGGGAAGCACTAGACGACCCTTGCATCTCAGAGACGAACCATCCCAAGAGTAATGCAGTACAATAGAAGGATTACTAGCCAACTGTTGGATGATTTTAGATAAGGAAGAGTCATTGACATAGCCTTGCTGAACAGATTGTAATCGATTTGGAATAGGCATTGAAATACCTGAAAGAGAAGCATGGTCATCAATGTGCAGGAAAGAGCATCTGCCACAAGATTGTCCTTACCCTTCTTGGAAGTGATATCACAGTCATAACCCAATATTTTACTAGCCCATTTCTGTTGTGTTGGGGATGAGACCCATTGTTCCAGGAAATATTTCAGAATTTGGTGATCAGTCTTGATGCAGAAATGATTCCCTGATAGGTATGGACGCCACTTCTGTACAGCATGCAAAATAGCCATCATTTCCTTCTCATATGTAGAGGTGGCTAAATTCTTACCAGAAAGGGACTTGCTAGTGAATGCAATAGGATGTTCGTCTTGGAGGAGGACAACACAAAGTCCATTGTCGCAAGCATCACTCTCAATAGTGAAGGGATTGGAAAAATCAGGCATAGCTAGAATAGGTGTGGTACACATAGCTTGTTTCAGTTTCTGAAAGGCACACTCAGAAGGAGGTGTCCATGCAAAAGCATCCTTTTTCAGTAGAGTTGTTAATGGCACTGCAATCTTCCAATAATCCTTGAAAAATTTGCAGTAGTAGCTAGTAATTCCCAAAAAACCACGAAGGCTCTTCAGGGTCTAAGGATGCGGCCAATTTTTCATGGCATCTATTTTGGCAGGATCGACACGAACCTCTGAGCTGAAACAATATGCCCAAGATATTATACTTCCTTCTTCCCAAAAACACATTTAGAATGTTTGGCACATAGATGATGACCATAGAAAAGTTGCAGTGCAAGATCTAGATGTTGGAGATGCTCAGCCCATGTTTTACTATATATGAGGATATCATCAAAGAAGACCAGAATAAAGTTTCGCAAGTAGGGCCGAAATATTTTATTCATCAATTCTTGGAATGTGGAAGGAGCATTTTTGAGGCCAAATGGCACGACAAAAAATTCATAGTGGCCATCATGTGTGTGGAAAGCTGTTTTAGGGATATCATCCTCATGAACCCGAATTTGGTGATACCCAGAATGAAGATCCAACTTGGAGAAAAAATGAGCACCATGGAGCTCATCCAGAAGCTCATCAACAATGGGAATTGGAAACTTATCCTTGATTGTGATGTGATTAAGTGCTCGAAAGTAGATGCAAAGGCGCCATGACCCATCTTTTTTCCGGACAAGAAGAACTAGTGAAGAGAAGGAACTCATGCTAGGGCGAATAACACCTTGCTTCAGTAAGTCACGAACAAGCATCTCAATCTTTGTCTTGTGGTGAAACGGGTAGCTATAGGGCCTGATATTGGGAGGGATGCTTCCAGGAAGGAGAAGAATACGATGGTCCTCTAGTCTGGAAGGTGGCAAGCCCATTGGCTCCGTAAACACACATGCATATCGATACAAAATTTGTTGTAGATCCAATGGAGTAGTTGAGAATGCTGAAGGTTCCATCTGAATAAAATGGAGCTGAGCGATGACACCATGTGAAATCTTCTTAAGAATATTTTCCATGCGATGCGAACTGATGATGCTGAGAGACCCTGGTTGTAAGCCCCACAATGTGTGTTTTTTACCATTGATTGAAAACTGAATCCAAAGTTCAATAAAATCCCATAAAATGGGTCCAAATGTGCGTAACCATTGAGCGCCCAAAATGACATCGCATCCGCTAAGGGTAAGGAAAACATGCCAGAGCGCAAGTTATAATCCCCCATAGAGATGTGCAAATTACGACACTTCCCTTTGCAAGGTAAGGTGCCCCCATTGGCAATCATGACTTCAAAGCTGGAGCAAGGATGGATAAAACAATAAGCTTGTTTGGTGATCCTTGGCTCAATGAAGTTGTGAGTGCTACTATAATCAATGAGTATTGTAAGAGGGAGTTTTTTGAAGAAACATCTGACCCGCATGGTTTGTGGGGTGGTGACTCTAGCTAAGGCATGGAGAGATATCTCTGGATGGTCGTCTGGAGCAGGTAGGTCAACATGCAGTTGTTGAATGTCACCCTAAACATCTACTGGATCCTGAGCATCATAAAAAATGTCAGGTGTAGGCAGAGAATCCACATCCAAGAGATAGAGCTTTTGATCGACACATCTATGTCCTCGGGTGAATTTATCATCACAATTATAACAAATCCCTTTTTCTCGACATTCTCGCATCTCTGCTTCAGACAAATGCTTGATAGGAGTGGTTCTAAGAGCTGGTGGCTTTTGGGTTCTTTGGGGAACCATAGTTCTGAATGGAACAAGAGTGGATTTGTAGCGTTGTTGATCCCTGATATTGTCCTCTGCTAGCTTACCCAACCCTAGGGCTTCCATCATTGTGTTGGGGCAGAACATTTTAACCTCATATCGTATTGCATCCTTCAGACCATTGATAAAACAACTCAGGTAGAATGCATCAAGAAATCCTTCAGTGTGATTGGCTAGTTTCTCAAATTTTGTTTGATACTCCCTCACAATGCCAGTTTGGCGATGTTTGGTGAGTGCTCCTGTGAAGTCATCAAAAGCAGTAGGGCCAAATCGTTGCAAAAGGAGTTGGCAAAAATCTGTCCAGTTTGGCTCTGCATGAGCCTTGATGTACCAACATAACCATTGAAGGGCTTCATGTTCCAAATGAAAGGATGCAAGTGGGACTTTATTCACATCAAAAGTGTTATGCAGACGAAAATATTGTTCTTCCCTGTAAATCCATCCAGTCAGATCATCACCATTGAAGCGAGGAAAATACAGCTTCGGCCTACGGAATTTTCTAGAGGAAGATAACCCAGTGTCTGCAGAAGACTCAGGCTGTCGGTGGCTGTTCATGGGTGAATGTTGAAGATGGAGGCCAAGAAATTTTTGATATAGATCTTCAAGTTTGGACTTGATGGCAGCAAGTTCTTCTTCCATTTGTTTATTTTCTCTGGCGCGGGTGACAACCATAAGCACTTTTTTTTTGTAATTGATAGAAAAACAAAAAAATAAAGGGATTTAGAAAAGGAAAATTTTGATTTGGGAAAAACTCGGGGGGTGTAATTGGGATTTTACAGCGTTTTGGACACTTTCTTAGGGACATGAAGAAGAAAATGTGAATTTCAGAGGTGGGATGAAGGAACTGGAAAATTTGTCAAAGAGGGACGATGAAGTAGAAATGGAAAACAAAGACCGTGGAAAAATTTGACGGTGATTGGGTGAGAATTGAAAAAGTTATGACAAACCCTAAAAATAGACAAATGTGAAATTTCGAGCTTCAGGAAGTGGAATTGGGGATAGGGTCCTCAAGGAAGGAATATGCAGAATGGGATGATGGGGGTTACAGTGAAATTTCAAGGTAACCGAAACTAAATCAAAGAAGATATGACCAAATAATAGAAATTTATACTCGGGCGATTCGAGAAAGTTGTGCTTTATCCACTGGAAATGGAGGAATTGATTTGTGACGGTTTTGGAAATATGCGCTTTATCAACTGTAAATGGATATGGACCCCAGGTATGTTCGGATTCTTAAAGGTTCACGGAGTCACTCAGCCACCAAGGTTGTCTGACAGCTTGCGTATTGGGGCAGTACTCCTCACTCCACGACGCAGGTAAAACTGCTAACCACTTGTCCACAAATGACAACTCTTTGGTTTTCCTCATGGGTGGGAATCTAGTCAATCTAGTGGGGGTCATTTTCCTTTTCGCTCTGCAGGTCCTCTCAATAACCAACTACTTCGGGGTTCCTGTGGTACTCCTCACAATGAGTTTTAGGGCTATGCCCGAGTACATCCCACAATTAAGCGGATAGGGTTTATTCCCTGATCCGAATGAATAATACCACTGCAAGAAGAAGAACGACTGCAATGATCATAGCGCTAGGAAGGATTGCAAAAGAAAAAAAAATTGGTAGAAAATCCACCCAACGAGCCCAAGAAAGTGCTATGATACCAAATGTGGAGAACCTCCTGCAATAAACAATAAGAATGCACGATATAACAGAAATAATGGATCACAAAAGAGATTTTATTAATCACAGGTCACTTCGAGGGGGCAACCTCCTTTGAGCAAGCTCAATACAAAATAACTCTTTGATGCTTTCATTAGCCTCAATGCATACTTATATACTAAGTCTAATATAAACAACTATTACTCCCCATGAATGTGGGATAATGCAACATATTAACTGGACAACTTAACAACTATTAATTACTCCCCATGAATGTGGGATAATACAACATACTAATGGGATGACTTACAAAGCATATGCGTCCGACAAAATATACTAACAAAATAAAGAGGAGGGTTGACACAGGTTTTTAACACATTGTTACAATGCAGTCTTATGCATATTGATCTTCTTATGAAACCCAAGTTCTTGCCAGTTTTGGGGATTGTGTTGATGGCCACAGTTACAAAATAAGAAGCGAAGAATACATGAGCCTTCACTCTACGATTCAACACCTCTGCAAATTCGCGTGATTACCAAA
>LPNX010740930.1:430538-447675 GCA_001517045.1 Pseudotsuga menziesii | reverse complement strand
CGCGTATGTACGCGGTTATCGGGGAAAAAGCCGCGTATATCAATATTATAATGTTTTTTGGGGATGATCAAGGTAACATCAAAATATATAAAGTGGTCCAAGGTGGCTAATGAGTCTGCAGCGGGACAAGGGAAGACCATACCATGTGTGATTCACCTAGTGTGGTGCAATCCGCTATAACACAAACTTATACAGTTTAGAATCCAGGAAGAACTACATGTAGTATTTGGATTAGAAGAACTTCAACCATAAAATTGTACTTCAAATGACCTGGAGTAATGCACAATATTTGACAAGTAGTCCACATTATTAGTATAACTTCAACCATAAAATTGTATGCGAAATGAGGTGTAGTAATGCTTAGGACACTGAGATGGATGATATCGAATTGAATTCCAATCTGACTATGATAAAGAGTGAGTATTTTCCATGTAAATAATACAAAGTGATTTCATCTCAAAAGTTATTGTTAATGCGACGACATTTAGTTCATTTGATCCCATACCTCAACTAGTAAGTGAAGCTTTCCAGAAAGCACTTATAGAACATTGGAATCTAGATACATTGGAGAATTTTAATGAAGCTAAGAAAGCAAATAAAGATATGGAGAAACATGAATATTTTGATCCGAATTTGGAAGATGAAGAGCAGGGTAAAGGTATGGGATGTCATTTTTATTACATATGATATTTGAGAATATCTTGGACAGAAAGGTAGCAAAAATCACAATGATATGGCTCAGAAATTGTCAAGTAGGATGCTCAATGATTTTGGTGCATTATAAGTGAATGGTTGAATCTAAATAAAATTTATAGTAAATGAAAGAAGAAAGGACTTTAAGATGCTACATGGTGGCTTTATTTTTTTTCATATCAATGTTATGTTACTATTCATTTGATTACTATTTTAATTCTTCACTATTATGTGACCTCGAAGGATATTAAAACTACACTTTGCAACTACTGTAAAGCTATGGTACTTGACATTACAATTTCTAGCTTTGTCTAGATTGTTTGTCGTATCTTAGTGACTAAGAAATTTACGTTGTATACAATGAATTGCATTATGGTGAGGCTATGAGGCATTATACTAAATAACTTAGAAGGAATCCTTTGGATGCAAGGGTAAGAGGTCTTATTACCTTTTATGTTAATGCTTCCTTGATTCCGATGCTCATGGAAGCTTGATATGGTTGATATTTTGGTTGATTAGTGCTCTGCACTTGTAAACATGGATCTACAATAACACAATAGTTTTTACACAAAGCATGGAGATTTTCCAGAAGGTATTAAGGTGGAAAATAAGTGTATTCATCTTGATCCATCATTTACAAAACATTATTCAAGGAATGTTGTGGTTCAGTTATTCATGAAAGAATATGACAAAGCCTTGGAAACTTAACATGTAAGCTATATTTCTGTTGTATGGTATTTTAATTGAAATATATTTTGGGTAGTTTAAGTGTCTCTGGCCTATTTTCGTTTGTTCCTTTGAGATTGTAGGGAAATTCCATATGTTATGTATCCCTGCTTTTATTACCTCCAGGTACTTATACTATAATTTGTGCTCATGTATTATATCCTTGTAACAAGAAGGTCTCAAACATGATGAAAACAACCAAGAGATATTAGAAAGTGTTCAAAGGTAGGATAACTAGTCTAGGAAAATTTCCTGATATAACCATTGTGTTTTCAAATTATGTTTTGTAGTTAAATTATTTTAATACTATTTGTTTTTGTTAAATATTTTCTTTGATTGCAACAAGTTATTTTACTATACATATATAGGCTTAATCCTCTTATATGTTGCATGTAGATGCGTTGACCAAATTAATGAAAGTAATAAGGGGGACATAAGCCCGAAGGAAATGAAGGGGAGACAAGTGTGTTTCTTTAAACTTTTTTTTCTGTATTCGTCTGGATACTAGGGTCGGAATTAGGAGATTACTTCATTTATTCCCTTATCTTGAATTTGATCGTCATTCTAAGAGTGAGATGCTATTGATTAGTGTGCATTTGTATTGTTTGTAGTCTAAAGAAATGCAAGATCCAAATATTCAACATAACCTTTCGGATCCTATCATGAGACATGTAATATAAATTTTTTAAGGCTAATTCATTATTTGTATGATAGATCATAGTATTCTTGTTTGTTAAAGTTGGAATTTGAAAATGTGTGCTAGATGGTGCTTCGTAATTAAACGTGGACATAAACGAGTTGATACTGAATATTTTGGTGTTGGGTATATTCATTTAATTAATGATGCCCCTTTTCACAGATACTCATTGATTTTCAAGAAAACCTAAAGGCAACACAAGATCGTCTGAGGAATCCTTAAGCAATGCATAAGATTCAGAATTTTGTGAGTGTGGGTATTGTACAAGTCAGATGATGAGGTCCATTGTTTTGTTCAGAAATATTTTCTAGTGAATTTTTTTAGGATGCTCATCTTTCCTTTGTATCTAAAAGAGACCTGAATAAAGCGCCAAAATTTACTCTAGAAAATGAGATTTGGATTTTATGTAATTCTTGGAAATCCATTGGAACACATAGTTGTACTCTTTGATAGGTAGAAATGCTTGATGAAAAAAAGGTAAATGATTTGTCTGTTTTTTTACTTCTCATAATAGCATATCCAAACATTTTATCTTTTAATTAGCATTGAGAAAACTGATTAATGTAACAATAATGAATCCTATCCAATTTCTATATTGTTGCATTTCAAAATATCATGAAATGATTTCAAGTTGAATTGGTCCTTACGTGTATGGGTTATGATTGATTGTCTAGAAATGACTGATTCAAATCCCTCTTTGAAAAGCCATTATGCCCTAAATAGAAAAGGGCCAACTAGATAATCAAGTGGTAAATTAAAATATGCAAGATAATGGACTAGGATCGTGAGAAAATTCGCCTGAATTTGGAATTGAAACAATAAACATAAAAGAATGTGCCATACTTCCATGAGTTGCATTACATTATTATATTTGGCGTCAGTTGTTAATGCCAATTTCAACATTTTCAGGGACTTTATATGGAGTCCACAACATGTATGCTATGTAACTCTTCATTCTCAAGAAATGCATGCAATTTAATTCGACCATTTATGTTATTATTTGTCTCTTCATGGCCATGGCAACATTCCAAAAAAATCTAATCATGCATTACTTCCAATATTTTTTGTTTTTCACTCCCATTGTTAAATATTTGTAAATATATTGTTGATTCTTCAAATTAGAGGAAATTTGGGGTCTTAAATGGCCTCCTAAGAAAAATATTAAAAAAAGTCACATCACACTACAAATATGCCATGTCACATTAAATCTAATGAAAGTCAACCTAAATTGTCTCATTAATGGTAGTTGACAAGTGTGTTGAGTTAATGCAGAGTAAATAGATATTTGTTAAAAATATTAATGAAATATTTAGGTTCTTGTACACACATAATAAATGATTGCACCACTACTTTTTATATATTTAATAAAATGTAAAACTCAAATATATTCATATTTAAATTATAATGGATAATATAATTACAATAGTATTAAAAAATAAAAAATTACTATTATTTTTTAAATAGTACATTACATAAAATAAAAATATTACATTACATTAAATAAAAAAATAAACAATATATGTTCTTATAATTTATATAATCTAATAAACTATATATATATTTTTTCATATCATGTTGATTTTTAAAAATTTATATATAATATTTATAATAAAATTATAAAATATTTAAAATATAAAAATATAATAGTTTTATTATCATGTTAATTTAAAAAATATATATTTATAATAAAAATCTAAAAGATTTAAAATATATAAAAATATTGAAAATTTATTCAATATTTCCATTTATATAACGATGGATTTTCTTATAACCATGTAAGCGGGCTAAAGGCCAAGCGGGTTTTAGAAGGCAGCACTCAATAATGGACCACCTCGTTACGCTCATGATCATTGTGGAGGAATGTCGTAATGATAAATCCAATCTCTTTTGTTTCTTTGTGGACTTTAGAAAGGCTTTTGATACGATACCTAGAAACAACCTATGGAACATATTAGAAGAGCTAAAGGTTCCTTTCGAGTTGAGAGCTGTCGCAATAAGGTTATACGAGAATGTCATTGCCAAGTTTAAGAGAAACGAGGGGTGGTTGAAAAATATTAAGTGTAACATCGAAGTTAAACAAGGTTGCCCACTCTCCCCTACCCTATTTGGCATTTACATCGATAAGCTAGAAGGTTGTTTAGAGGAAGCATGTTGTGCTGGCACGATCGTAGCTAGAATAGTCATCATCCTTCTTCTCTATGCTGACGATATTGTTCTTTTGGCCAGGTGTCCATTTGATCTTGATAAGTAACTAAGACTTCTTAAGGATTTTTGCTCTACCATGGGTATGACTGTTAATACTGAGAAAACAAAAGTTATGATTATCAAATCCAAGAAGGACACTCACGCTAATTTGGTGTATGACAATAGCAACTTGGAGGAAGTGTCTTCTTACAAATAATTAGGAATTGATATTCATCACAAGCTCAATTGGAACTATAGCATTGAGAAAATGATTAATGGAGGGTGGAAAGATTATTTTGGTCTCGAAAATAATTGTAAAGTAGCAAACCTGATGATGTGGGATAAAAAGAAGCTCCTCTTTGAAACTTTAGTCACTCCTGTTATCTTGTATGGGTGTGAGGTTTGGGGTTGCAGCATCTTTAGAGAATCTTGGAGAAAGATTGAGCAAATCCAGAAACATTTTATAATGTATAACCTCAAAATTAAAAGCAAAACATCCTACATAGAAGTGGGTCTTTCCCCTATCGAAATCCTCGCTATGACAAGGTTCTTGTTATACACGCACAAAATCAATAACATGGGAGATCATAGAATTCCTAAGCTAGCTTTAAATTCCAGCCTAAATCACCTAAGGCTCAAGCGAGGTTGGTATAAAGATACCAAGGCCTAGTTAAACCATTGGGAGATCGATGAAACTGTTGCATTGCAAAATATTAATAACATTAAAAATATTGTTATTTCTAAGTTTGAAGAGAAAATGTGGCATGAGAAAGACTTAGAGGCTAAAAGAAAATTAAGATATTATAAAGAGGTCATCAACCCTATTGTAGAAGATCAAAAGTATCTCTCTGTTTTAACTAGTTCAAAGAAAAAATAATAATATTGGCAAGATAAGAACGAACTCTCATGAGCTCCATAGTGAAACAAGTCGTTGGACAGTTCCTAAAACACCATGGGTGGAAAGGATCTGCCATCTCTGTGAGAATATGAACATTGAGGATGAAAATCACTTCCTCTTAGAGTGCCCTGCGTACACCCACATTAGATCTCGGTTTCATGATCTTTGTTGCAATACAGACCTTCCTAGCCTTTTAACTTGTCAAAATTATAGTGAGCTCGGGACGCTTCTGTCCAAGCTCTTTGAGCATAGAAATACAATTTTAAAACAAACTAAATAATTCGTTTTCTTAAGTCCAATAGACCAAAGTTGGGTCTCAGGGGATGTTAACCATCATCATCATCATCATCATCAATAATTTTTTTATAAAAAAAAAACATTATATTTTTATAACCATTTGTAATTTATTATTATTATTATTAATAAATATTGAAAAAACATTGTTAGACGACATAGAAAATTTATAGCGTAAATGTAATATTGCACATTTCTAAATATTAAAAAAACATTGTTAGATGGCATAGCAAATTTCTAATGTAAATGTAATATTGCAAATTTTAGTGTAAATGTAATATTGATAGAATTTTTTTCTCATACTTTTACCAAAGGGAAATGTAAATGTAATAATGTATTATTAAACTTTTACTATGAACAAAGCCCCGTGAACTATCCCGAAAAATGGAGGGTAATATTACAAATGCTAAATTTTTTATGTAGTATTTCAAGATATTTTAAAATTAAATACTATTTAGTTTTGTTTTTTAAATATTGATTAGTAATTACGATCTTAACCAAGGTGAGGTTGACATGGAGTTAGCTATTGTCAAATAAAATTATGACACATAAGTATTATATGTCCAACTCAACCATAATGGTTGACCAAAGATATTGAAATTCTATTGGCTTAAAAAATCCAACTCTATCCAACTCATCCATGGCACATTTTTTTATAAGGCCCATTTTAGACCCCAAATTTCCTCTAATAATATTACTATGGATATCACTATTTTTTTATTAAAATAAATAGATTTAGTTTTGGTAGCATGGTTTTAAGGGTAGAGTTATTCAAGGAAAACCATGTCACTTGAAATCACGCCATATTTATAAAAAAAACAAGTCATATGAATTGACCTCAGGTTTGACAGTAGAATGTTTTACGGAAGAGTTATTTAAGGAAAACCATGTCACTTGAAGTGGCTTTCTAGGATTTTATAAGGGGGTATACTTTCACCCCTACTAAAATCCTATGGATCTATATCACTTTTTGGTACAATAATCCATAAATGGATCTAGATCACTTGTTTTCAAGTAAATGAAACTTGTCGGGTAAAATAGTGATGAACCAAGGCACAAGAGATAATTGTGAAAGGTAGGGAGAAATAGTGATGAACCAAGTCAACAAGTACAATTCTAAAAGGTAAATGTTGAGCTTAATGAGCAGGCTACCGATTTGTTGAGGTTGAGGTGGTATATTGCAAATACAAGTGAGTGATTTATCTCTTTTTTTGGGTTGGAGAGTTTGTGTGCCTCCTAGGTTGACAATTTTCTCTTTTGGTGTGTGGTTTGTTGGGAACACTAAATGAATCCATCACTCATTTGTTTTAGAAAAGAGAAGTCAACGAGGTTGAAGGTTGCATGCTCAAATAATTGGTTTTGAGATGCTCATTGCATTATGAGGCGATAAATTTTCCCTCTAAGAGGATCCATACGTGCTCAAAGACGTAAACTTATGATATGGAAGAGGATACAACCGAATGCACATTCCTTTTTCTTTTTGGTAAGAATGGAAGTACCTGCTTATCCTAAAGATTATTACGACATGTCCAATTCTGATAGAGGGAATGAAAAAATCCATAAAGAAATTAGGGAGAAAACCCAGAGATACAAAGAATCGGAGCCGGTCCCCCACAATCCGACACTCATTGAGTCCTTATGTTTACTGTGGCAAAATTGAACCATTTAAGAGGTTTCCTATTAGTAGCTCAATCGATAGTGGCTAACTTCTTAATTAGAAAAGTAGATTTACTTGAAGGTGAGAACTCCATTGAAAAATGTCTTCTTATTTTTTATGTGAATATTCAAGTAACTATTTGTGTTAACGTGAAAGGGATTCTTACAATTGGCCCTTCATTTCCCTTCCCTACAAAACTTGTAGCTGATTTCCTCAAGGTACAATTGCAAGTCTATGCCAACTGGATTTTAATTTTCCTTTTCATTCTTTTTACCCTCTAATATCTACTTTAAGTGGAATCATCTAAATTAAATAAAAAACAAGAAAATCAGCATATCCTACATTCTAGTCATGGACTCCATTGAAAAATGTCTTCTTATTTATGATGTGAGTAATCATGTAACTATGTGTGTTAACACGAAATGATTTCTTACGGTTGGCCCTTCATTTCACTTCCGTGCAAAACTTGTAGCTGATTTCCTCAATGTACAATGCTGCGCCAACTGGGTTTTAGTTTTCTTTTCCATCCCTTTTTACCCTCCAACATCAACCTATCTACGTATTATTGCACCTTCTTGGAGCAATTGCTAGTCATAGGCAACTCAAAATCATTAAGAAGGTCGTGCTTACATGGTCTTCGTGCTTTTCAGATTAGAATTGTGATCACTCCAAGTACAAGTTTAGTCATGGCACTATAAAAGGAGCAATTGATTTTCCTAGGAATGCAATGACGTCAATTGGTCAAGGGACTCGTAGTGACTATAAGTGGGGTTACGAAATAGAAGAGTCAACCATCCAACACTAATATCTATGGGCACTTTTAATTTGATGAAGATAATAATCAAGTATGTCATAGAGGGTAAGAATTTGTAGAAATTATAGGTGAAGTAAAGTTTTATCATGTTGTAAGATAAGTGTAAACAAATCCTTAAAATTTGCATGAGAGTTGCCAGTCCATAACAATTCTAATTTTCTGTTCGTAACAAAACTGCAACAACTAAACAAAATCTTGTCACAAGATTAAAAAGCTGCCCATGTAATAGGATTTTGCCACTAAACAAATTTTTTTGGCACTTCCATAGTTTGTCAGTGATCAGGTGTGCGAGTAAGGAATGTTGTGAAGAAGAAATGGTTGTCGGTTAGGATGACGCTCGAAGAAAAACAAGCTGAAAAATAAATAAGAAAGGCAGTGTTGGAAAGCTTCAGTCATAAAAAAGGTGTTTGTTCTTTGAATCACTGGCTGTAGCGCTCTTAAGCTCTGATTCTAAGCTATGGGATGTTTTTCCACATCGTATCTCAAGGTTGGATAAGTTTTATCTTTTGATGGGAGGAGGATACTAGCATTAAGACCTTAGTATGTTCCTTTTGAAATTAGGTTAGAGGTTACATTTTCTCGACTTCCCATGCATCTCTAGTCAAGAAGAAATCATTGAGGGTTATACCGACAATGGTTGTACAAATGTTTAGAGGTTAAATTTCCTCGACTTCCCAAACATTTAGATCTTCTTGAAACATCTCGATGGCAAACTCCTTGCTGAAAAAATATGTTCAGATCTTCTCTCACATGATGAATATTTCCAAAATCAAATAGGTATTTAAAACATTCACTCTTCAACCAGGTTAGCTGGTAAAGCCAGGCTTGTTGAAGCCTCTCAAGAACATTTTTATAATTTATATCCCCCAAAAGGATGTCCTCACATGCTTATTTCAAGTCCCTAATAACAAATTTCTCAGAAGCTTTGAGCAATGATATGTCCGAAAAGTCCTCAGAAGCTTTGAGCAATGATATGTCCAAAAAGTCCTCATATTTGACACCTCCATATATGTAGCTTAAAAAGACACCTCCATATATGTAGCTTAAAAAGGCCAAGCAAGCTTCTACATATATGTCTCTAATTTCCATTGTTAATGATTCTTTACCTTTAAAATATTGCAAGAACATTCTTTCAAACACAGGTGATATGGCTACTAAAATGGCCCAATGTGCTCTAACAGCGCCATTAGCAGTATTTACTTTAACATTTGTATGAACCCCATCCTCTAGCATACGAGTAAGTCACCTCAGTGCACCCTTGATTGCTTGAATTTGCATGTCTCCTTCCAAATTGAAGAAAGTTCACCCCCATTTATTCAAGCTACCTTTAGATTTGCAAACTCCATATCAATGATAAACAGTCCATGTGTTATCTTCTTAATGGTTAAGAACATGTGTTATCTTCCTTGAGGTAGCAGGTTCAAAACCTGCGACCCCTGGGATACAGGTTCACTTCAATAGGTTTCTGAACGTCGCTGCTCATTCTAAGTTACAAGTTATTGGCATATCTGGCTTACAGGCTGTTAGACATACTCTTGAGAAATTGCTCTTCTCATGGTTAAGAAAAAGATAAACCATCCCCGAAAAGTTGTCTCTAGAGCACACATAAAATCCTCACTGCTTTGGAGCAACCTTTCCTTATTCTCGATTCTGGCCTTCTCGCCTTCTCTAAGGCCCTGGAAAGAGGTCCACTGGAGAAAGAGTTAAAATCCTCACTTCTTTGGAGCAACCTATCCTTATTTTCGATTCTCACCTTCTCTAAGGCCCTGGAATGAGTTCCACGAGAGATCCAGGAATTTTAAAGTCACTTCTATTTCTCTGAGTTTTCTTTCTGTTATGTCTACATGGTCATGATGTAAACATCCAAAGTGGGATTTAATTTAGAGATATTATCTCATATCACAAATTGAAGTGTTCCAGTTATCTTTCACTGTTCATATCATATGATTGCTTGCTGATGGTTATATGATCACTACTTAATGAATGGACGCCTTAACCATAATTAGCTGACTGGAAATTCAATTTACAAAAAAAATCAAACCTGAAAGTTGTGTAAGTCTCTTCATTGTACATTGTCTATATATTTTTCTTTTCACATGGAATAGTTAAATGTAAATTACTCCAACTCTTAATGATTTTTGTTATTATTAGATTTATATTTGCAGGGATGTCTTCAATAATGACTTGTGTGGGACTATTCCAGACCATTTGAATGCCGATGACAAAGTGAGGATGTTTCTCTTACCATCTTTTTGACTTGACCATGAATTTGGAAGAGTTTTACAATAATGTTTTCACTTTAATGTTTATGTTATGCATTTCTTTGTCCCCGAGATTGAATCTTTTCGAAGCATTTTTATTTATGGTACAGAGAGCCCCGTTTGACTTCAAATAAAACAACATTATATTGGATATGTTCATTACTGTATTTCTGCACGGCCTTGAAGAAACCGGTTTTGTTTTGATGCCATAAATATTTTTGAAACCAATGCATATGATTTGGGATTTCATGTTATGGAATAAGAAGTACGTATGATTTGGGATTTCATGTTATGGAATAAAACAAATATGAACATATGTGGTTTCAAATTTCAGGGTGAGTAATGTGCATATATCCACTTGACAGTTGAGAGAATAGAGTGTCATTAACAAGAAACAAATATATAAAATCTTGATTATTTCTCCCGGAACGTGTTGGAAAGTAAACTATGTTTTCGACAACTAGAAGACCGCCCCTCGAAAACGAGTTATGAGCATGACATATTTATTTGCTCTTAACATTCCAATATTTGAAAACGGTTTACAATGACGGGAAGCATGCTAGCTCCTGTTTCCTCTTCGTTAAAACGCGGCAAACGCTGCATTCCACATGGGCAATATGCGTTGTACATGGGTGCATGACTCCTAGTGTCCCTTTCAAGAGGCATGCAATGCAATTCACATGGTAAATCGTGTATGTTATGTCTATGTTTAACTAGCATAGATCCACTTAAAAAGGGATCTACGGATCAAATTTCTCAAGGGGCAAACCTTTTTTTAGAGTGGAAATGTGTAATCTAATTTATGTTGTTTTATATATATGCAATTCTAAATAATTGAAATTTAATTTAAGCGATAAGTTATTTTTAATAATATTTTATTATTTTTTAGCCGATAAATTATTTTTAATAATATTTTATCATTTTTTATAGAAGACACTTGTCAACTCTAGGATGAGCATGGAAGGAGTTACACATCTCTCCCCTATTAGGCTGTAGAATGCACCTCTTCCTGCAACAAGCTATGACATAACCAGGGATGATTTTAAGGAACCATACTTATTTAAAAGTGTATAAATATTGGCGAATCTTACCAATTCTTATAACTCCAACTATAAAATGTTTGGCAATATTTAAAAAAAAATATTTTAATTTTCAAGGATTTTATATCATTTATATAATAATTTAGCGATTTTTAGGGGGAAAAAATTCTACCCCATCAAAATTGGGCGAAACAGGGCTTCAAAATATGCAAAATGGCGAATCTTTTTTTGGAGAAAAACATGGAAAAATAGCCCATGGGCTAAAATTCGCCCCTAAAATCATCCCTGGACATAACATGGTGAATAATATATGTCATGATGTCCTTGTTTCACATACATTGGTATAGATGATTTGTCGTAAGGAAATTGACTTTTCAAACAAAGCCTTTAAACACCTTTTCAGTGGGCATATACCTATTGGAATCACGTGGGGGGTGACACTAAAAACTTTTGAGTTGACTTCAATATATATATATATTAAAACATTTATATTGTTATGTAAAAATTCAATATCATGTTTCGGATTACCATTGAAATCCAGTGAGTTCTCGTAGTTGAGTTGTTTCTAGAGGAGGATGAAATCTAGTGAGTTTTCATAGTTGAGCCGTTTCTAGAGGAGGAGATAGATTAAGGAGAGGTTTAGAGCTGGAATTTGATATGGATTCTTGTCGGAAATTGAAAGATTTGAAACCAAGAATTGAAATATTTAGAGCCCGAACAATGCTTATTGAAGTCGATATACTCTTGATTCGACATTTTTTGTGTGAATTTAATGGGGGCAAAACCCTTCAACATATTTACAAGTGTGTTGATGTCTTCAAGCACATCAAATGGAGAGACATTTCATGAGAAAGATGATTGCAAATCGATTATGTGTTTAAAGAATTTATTAAGGTTTCATGTTGGATTAATAAAATATTTATTTTATACATATTTAAATAATTATTTTTATAAACTCTCATTTGTGGTAGAATCAAAATCATTTACTTCTTGGACACGAGTTAACTTGCAACCAAGTTCTTGTATCGTGGATTTAAATATGGTGTTAAGGTTACTTGACAAAAACACGACCCCTCAAGTAGAACTTGTTCTCACAAAAATTTCCTATGGCACCCTTGGACTACAACAAACTTTGTTCTGGCTGCCAAATGAAGATATGTTACATCTATTAAATGAACCTTATGGACCGTCGTTTGTCAGGAAATCCACATGTTGGCCAATGTATCCATAGGACAACACATATTTAATAGATGGAGGATTACTTCTAATAAGTTTTAAATGCTGGCTGGGCTCCTGACATGTTTTGTTATATGTGCGGGCATGTGATTTTCCATAGGAAAGAAAAGTTATGGATGGTAGTATCTGATTTTCGTAGAACTTCTTGCTTGGAGGTTGTTCTTCCAAATTTACTTGACAATTAGTTGATTTTACATTTATGAAATGTGTAATGACTAAATATCATGATGACAAGTTCTCGTATTTTCTATACGCCATGCAGTTATCTCCATTTAAGGCCTTACATTTTCTCTCTATCTTCTGCCAATAATGGAAGTCTTATAGATCCATTAAAATTCCACAACACTCATTGTCGAGACAAGACTCAGGTTTTGTTGATTTGATGGACATCATCTCCATATCCCACCTTATTTCTTTAATTTGTTTTCAAACTAGGTTTTAAGATTTAAGTCCTTTGCAATGTTTCTCACCAAATATTATGTGGCGTATCTCCTGACTCGATCGATTTCTTATCTGGATCCAATTTAATAGATGCCTAATCGCAATAGCCTCCAACTTTAGACCCTTTCCGTCTTACTGACCTTGCACAACAATGGTCATATAACTAGGGATGCAAAACTAAAAAGTGGAAGAAGATAAGTGTGTATGGACATACATTACCCTTGTAATCATTTTGGAAACAATCTTTCGTCAAAGGGGAATTGTTGTCATCCAACTTCGTTTCTGGAAATTATTGACAAACATCCACAATGTCACACCAACCTTGGAAGACTCAATCCTACTCCAATCTAGACTAATAGATTCTTGTGAGCATAGGAGCGTTCAATATTTGTCACAACAATACATATCTAATGAACATGCTTGTAAACAATCATAACAAATACATGTTCCAAGCATTCTCTCTTCCTATTTGCACGACATGTTGCATATTTCACAAATGGTTTATATGCACATCAAGATGATGACCATCAACTAGAAAATGAAATATTGCTATATCTCACTTCAAAAAAAAAAAGAGGCATACCTTCATTCTCTATGTCTTTAACACTTAAAATTGCAACCTTCAATCCTTGCGCTCTCCCTACCAAATAAAAATATCAATGTTGATTGCAAATATAATTAGAGTCAAAATTGATCATTACTTATCCCTTTATTGTTTTACTTATATATGTATACTTTCTATCATGACAAATCAATGTACATTTCATTTTACTTGCCAACGATTACATGGACTTCTATTTATTGCTTATTAGTACTTGTAACTGAGTTTTCTTTTCAATTTCATCGACTACTGTACCTTCCAGAGATTCACTAGACTTGCTTTTAACACAAAAAAATTATATTATCTACATATGCATAACTTTCTCTCATTTTACAACATATCGAAGTTCTCTTCGATGTTTCATATCCCCCACCTTGGGTGTATGCAAGTTATTTTTATTTTATTCCTTTGTATGAGTGATGTGTTCTTTTTATCATTCCATCATTTCTCTTTATTTTATTTATGATTTTAATGACTTTGTCATTCCCAAGGTGTTTGTGAGACTTTTGTTTTTGTCAATTTTGTTTGTTTTTAATTATTTGTACTTTTCATTTATCACATATAATTTGTTATTTTTATTATGATTGTGTTTATGTTTATAACTTATTAGATTATTGGTGTCACTATTTCTTAATTTTTAATTGTTTGTTCCTTGTGTTTATTTAATTTTTAAAAATTTTTTTTTAAAGGGGAATTGACAAGTGGGGGTTGGGCTAGTACTCGTGTGACACGAGGTCCAAGGATCTCGTTTATACCTCTAGGTGCACCCATACGGCCCGAACGTGGGTAAGACAAAGTGATTTGAACTCGTAACCTCCGTTTACAACATGTCCTTTATATCAAACGAATCGACAATTGAGCTACACCCCGCGGAAATTGCAAAGAAATCTTATTGGCTTATTATTTCTTTAAAATTTGTTAATTATTTTATTTGTTTGTCATTTTTATTTTTTATATTTAAACTTTTATTATTTTTAATATTTAAATTTTTATTAATTTAATTTTATTTGTTCAAACTTTATTTTGTTTGTCCTTTGGTTGTTTTTTCTCTCTCCTTTGTTTGACCTTATGTGATTATTTCTCTCCTTGTTCTCCTGTGTTTGACCTTTGTTAAATTAATTTTTTTTTCTTCTTATTAGTCCTTGCCCTCGGCTAGCAGGGCAAGGACTAATAAATGACACAAAAACCAAAGAAATTACTTAAATTTTATCCCAACTTTTTTGTGCTATATGTTTAAAGCATTTAAAGCATGGTTTTTTTTACCAATAGAAAACTCTAAAATGTTTATGGCATAGTTTTCAACCAATAGAAAACTTTGAAGCCTTATTTGGCCTCATATCGAGGCCATTTTCATTTTTTCCTATTTGAACATAGGATTAAAACATCATAACAACATAAAAATATATAAGATCCTTTTCATTTATATTAATGCTATGTTTACAATAACATTAGTTTTTAAACATAAAATGTTAAAAAACTTTCTTGTAGCTCTTTGCATGTGGTTCTGGAATCCTATAGCTGGCTTATTCCATTATTTCCATGCGTTCAATGCATTCACAGTCATCCCATAGTTTGGTTCTTGATATCCTGTAGCTGGCTTCTTGCATGTTTGCCATGCGTTCACCTGGTTCTTGATTCATGTAGCTGGATTCTTACATGTTTGGTTCTTGATTCCTGCAGCTGGCTTCTTCATTCCTGTATCTGCTTCTTGCATGTTTTCCATCCCATAGTTTTCTTTCGCATTTGTTCAAAATCATCTATGAGAGTTGTAACTTAATTATCTCATTTTGCCATGAATATGGGGAGATCGACCTATTGTGAGAAGGACCATACCAGCTCATTGCTCACATTCAAGCCCATGGAAAAGGTTCCTAGCATTTTCTTCCCAAGGCCGCAGGCTTCTTGCAGGGCTGGGTTCTTGAGTGGTCGAAAGAGCTGGGAGGCTTCTTGAAGGAACATACCAGCTCATTGCTCACATTCAAGCCCATGGGAAAGGTTCCTAGCGTTTTCTTCCCAAGGCCGCAGGCTTCTTGTAGGGCTGGGTTCTTGAGTGGTTGAAAGAGATGGGAGGTTTCTTGCAGGGCTGGGTTCTTGAGTGGTCGAAAGAGCTATGTCCCATGTTTTGGCGAGGTACTCATACATTTGAATTTATAAAAGTTTGGTAGAATTTTTGTGCATATACTGTGCGTGCATACTAGATATGTCATTCCAACTTTCAAAAAACTGTTTCGGAACAATAATGGAGGAAATCAGGAGTCCAACAATAAGTGGGCTCCTGATTTCTAATTCTAAAATCAAAAAATTCATTAGTTGAAAACACAAGAGCATAAAATGGGATTTGTATCACAGCAACACATATATGGGGGGCAACATATTAATACTCCTATTATTTATTTTATTGGCATAATTCTGTAGAAACAAAAATCCTGGACTTCCAGTGCTATAAACAAAAATTTGAAAAGAGTGCAAAATTATAGCATACCAGTGATATATCATGTTCAAATGGAAAGGTTAAGTGTATAGACGCAATTCCAATTCTTCTTCACATACATAAGTTCTGTTTTTTATTTAGTGCCACCTGAGACAAGTGATCAACAGATATCATCAGAGATCAATACAGCTACAAGTTCTGTTTCTTCTTTAGTGCCACCTGAGGGAGAATAGGTTATCTTTAACTCTTTATATTTAAAACCTTTATTCTGGAAAGGGGACAAAATTTAATAGCGTGCTAATCCCAACAACCCATACAGTATGCTAAAAAATTCATGATTGGAAATAAATTTAAATATATGTCATAAATTTGCTCAAAAATTCATCATAAATTTCATTAAAATCCTATATTTTTGTAAGATATTAATAGAGGAAAAATTATTGATTAACGACTGAAAAGGATTTCAACTGACAGCCTTCCCCTTATAAACTCTATAGCTACCGAATCCATACAAGCCGTTAAACTCCATAGCCACCGAATTCATACAAGCCGTTAGAGACTGTTCTTCTAATTCATACAAGCTGTTAGAGACTGTTATTTTTATGCACCTTCTAAAATTAATGAACATAAAAAGTTGTTAATGAATTATTACCGAATTCATACAAAGCTGTTCGAGCCTTCTCTCACGCACATTATGAAATTAATCAGATACTTTCAAAATTCTTCATGCGATATTTCCTAACGAGCTATCCTGAATGTCTGTTGTCAAAAAAATATATTGCATAGTCATCTTACAAACTGTGCTTACTATTCTCCCAACGAACCTCCCCACAAATCGAATCTGAACTAATAATTGGGAAGAACCAAACGAATCAGCCCCAATTTGATAACTGTTGAAGTCTAGGGTTTCAACATTATTCAAGCATACATTAGGTTCATACACAGCGATCAAAGACAAAGAAATATGGGAAGGGACGTCCAATCCGTCTTTGCATTATCTTTGGTAATTATTTATACATTATGAGGTAGGTTGGAGCGGTTGTACCCGCTCCAACTACCTATTTGTTAATATTTATTTATCTTTTAAACTATAATTACATGATGACATTTAGGAGGTAATTATCCCCCTCTACATCTCCCCCACAAACAAAGTGTTTCTTCGTC